>OZ025200.1:5450651-5728151 GCA_964019065.1 Catostylus mosaicus | reverse complement strand
ACCAAAATGAACTGTATTAAAAGAGAACTAGAAACAGATGCGACAATTACATTTAAATTTCTTCCAATTATTGTTTTTCAGCGTTATATTAATCCGGAATTTGATTCCATATTACGTTCCTCCTAAATGAAAGAGACTCGTTTCCATACTTTTTGGTCCTCGTGTTGGGAAGCTGTTCTATTCTTAACGTATTTGGAATGATTCTCATATTGAAGAACTCCAAAAGAAAGGAAGGGTTCCCAGAGGTCACATACCCATATACCTCCAGCATACACTTTTGCAATTTATTTCATGGATTGTCACTTAATTATTAACTTGTTTATGATATTTATAACTATTTATTAACTTTTGTCATAAAAAACGATATAAACCAACCCTGATATCTAAAGAGCAATTTCAAAACAATTCGCTCAATGGAAAATTAAGAACAGTCGGCCAATTTTTTACATAATTAAAGGTACTGTGTGTACCAGCAATATAAGATTGGGCGGTAAAAAATCTAGGTGTTGACCGCTTAGAGAAGAAAGGACGACAGCAGCTGATTTCTTCAGCTCCCCATCAGCAATCTATTACAACCGACAAATGAAGCCACATGTCAGGAATTCGTGTGATCTCGACAGAGAAATCGGCTAATAAATTATAAATCAAGTTGTTTACAAAGTTTCTGTAAATTGAAGGCCCAAACGCCTCAGTACTGCAATTAGGTGAAAACCCCTTAGAAAATGTGATACTCTCAAGGTCTATATCGATAACTATTGAACCCCTCGTTGAAATGGAATAGGAAAGGTTACTTCCAAACAAAACAGGGGCAGATTCAACTACAGAAAATATATATCTTCCAAAATGAACAAGGGAGAATTCTCCGTAATGAAAATATATTTATGTCAAATATTCTACGGCAGAATATTCTTCCCCATAAAATAGGAAGAGATAACTTGCAAAAAAGAAGGGGAAATATTCTTCATCCTGAAAAACGTATCTTCATTTAGTTATTACATTTACATTTACCAATATACTGAGTGCCTTCTAAGCAGAAGCTTAACCTCAGTGTTCGAGTCACTAGTTATTAGAGGTTCGAGTTACCATGAGAAAATAGTCCGTAAAGGGATTAAAAATGGCTCGACATACCGAAAGTTCGAGTTATCGAGGGAAAATAACCGGCAAAGAGATTGAAAAATCGTTCGAAAGAGCTAATGCTCGAACATTATCGGGGGTTCGAGTTATCGAAAGTTTAGCGCGACTGAAAAATGGGTACCTCTCTTGATTTGATCCGTTGCATCATGGTGACTCTGAACCATCTGAACTGTTGTTTTGTGACAGTGCTTCCTCACCAGGGGCCAATAACCTTTCTTAGGCTCGATAAGACTAGCATAAAATGAAATAAAATCAAGCCAGGAACAAACTACTATTATTAAAAAGTGCGTGATTAAATTCCACTTTAAGAAATATCATTTGAGAATGTCTTAAAGATCCCCAAGAGGTCATTTTAACACACTGTTTCAATTCCCAGAGGCTTTTAACGATTGACGCGACCTCTCTCTGGGGAAGTGGAACAAGTTTAAAGTTTAAAAATATGGGTAAGAAACATTGATATGTGAAAGAGTTAAATAAAAAATAACAACATAATTTCTCAACCCAATTGTTCAAACGTTTTGCGAAATATCTCACAGTTTTTAACAATTTTTCAGCAACAAAACAATGCTATTTATTTTCCTAGGTTTCACTCTGCACTGAACTTTTAGGAAGCCAAATACTGCTTCATGCCAGCTTACAGAGTATGGCTGATCTTGACAAGGTCTTGGGTGCGCAAACAGAACCGCACTTCAGGTGAGAGTACGCAAAAAACCGCAAAGAAATCATCAAGGGCGCCACTACACTATGGGTACCAACCACTGTACAAACATGAAAACCCCAAAATCTGAGGGGCGCCCAGGTGTCGCTATCTTTCTATTGAGATATTTCTTGGGTGCCCCACTGCCATGCTTTGCATTCTGGGCTTCATGTACAGTTATTTCTTGTTGAAAAGAACAGGTAATGGAACAAGATCTTTTCAAGTCTCCCCAATTCCCACATAATGTTATTTGAATGTTCCCTTAAACTAAATATCAAACTATTCCCAAGCTTCTAAAAAAATCTACAGTTCTCATATATATTTGCTCCTGTTCCCATTTATAAAAATGCCAAGTTCCTTTGTTCCCTATTACCCTAGGGTCCCCAATGATTTTGGGATTTAAATAACAATGCTTACCCCAGTGAAAGCCCAGCATCGATGTAATGAAGAAGATTTTTGAAATGTTCGTTGTGATTTGTTATTCCGAATTTGTCCAATTTTTGTGTATCAGCCTCTGCTTGCATCTGATGCAACTATAATTAAAAACACATTTCTTAGATGCAAGCTTGGGTACAGCACAATTTAAAAGTTATGGATGAAACAGTAGAATGAAATCTGGGATGATCTACATGCATGATGACCTCCTGAATACAAAAATTCGTTCTATAAACCTACAAAAAACTTCTCCAGATTACACTGGACACAAAAACATACTTGCTCTCTATTTTGTTACAACCAGTTAGTCCTGAATATGATAAAATAACCAAATTTGGTCCACCCCCCCCCCCCCACCCAACAAAATTGGATGTGCATCCCTGGCAATAATAGAAAATTAGGCAACTCTTTTCTAATTGTATGATATCTTTATTGCTTACTTAGTAGAGAGGACTCTGGGGGGGGGGGGGGTGGGACAATTAGTTTCTAGGCTAACCACGTATATCCTCTGTAAATAAATTTTATCTATCAATCTCTAATTTTTTCCTTCCTTGATGTCTTTGAATTTCATTGCAACCATAAGGAAGGCAGCCCTTGGACTATGTTGAATACCATTTCTAGAAAATAAAAACCTTAGTTGAATGCCACTCTACCTGCTTGATAGATCTTGATACTCCTTGCAATGCTTCATCTTTGAAAAACTCTACAGAGCTCAACATTAAGACTGCTGTACTCGCCACACTGAATCTCTTTATACTGAAAAGATAAAAGAGTTCATTTATTTGTTTTTTTACATTCTTTTTATAAGAACCAGTAAAACTGAGCCTTTAGTTGGGTGTCATTGATAATTCCAAATTTATTGATTTAGAACTTAATAATTGATAATCATTAACTTCTTGTTCATTATTTATTTAAACTATTAGGCAGTAGCTTGATCAATGTTTTTTCAAGTAAAGAATTTATCAACAATAATAAATATTTCTAAAATGTTAACAATGTAATTATATTTTTCGTTTTCATTTCATTTTTCATATTTTATAAGTCTACTTCATATTCAACGCAATACATATTACAAAAAAATCAAAATACAACTACAATTTGATAACAAATAACATCAAACACTATGAACTAAAATAAGAACATTTGAGACAAAATATAAAATTGACTGACTAGATAGAATCTAAGTAAAGTATGCTTTTAATTTGGATTGAAAATAGCAATTGAAGCAACAACCTGTAAAAAACTGGTCAAGTTCCAACATTTGACAAGAAGAATCCTGGGTGGAAAAGTTATGAAAATAGACTGGTGAGAGCTTATTCATAGTTTTATAAACAAATGTAACTAGTTTTGCCAAAAGGCAACTAATTGTCAAAAATCGAAGAGGAGATGGAACAAAGCTGTCAGTTCTTCTCAGGCAAACAAGAAAATGGCAGTTTAATCAAAATAGTGTTTGCAAGCACATGAATCTTTGACCATAATAATTTCTTATGCATTGCTTCAGCCTGTTCTTAATTTGGCTTACATTTATGATAATTCTTAGGCTTTTATTCGCATAAAATTATGCTTTTAGAAATGAGTGTATACAGTAGATACATCTGTTAAAGCTTGGATGCAAATGCATATTCATTGAGGGGGTGTGCGTTAACAGAACCAAATTTTTTTACAAAAGACCATATTTATGCCTGAAGGAAACAATTTCCTGCAAACTAATAAAAATATAAATTATTTTCTCCATCATTTGGAATAGGGCCAACTTTCTGCCCTTTGAAATACTATCGTTATGGCCCAATGTGAATAGGAACAGGAGAATAACAGAAAAATTTCATGTTTAGAGCCAAATTGGGACTGATTTCATCATAACCAAATAGCATCAGGGCCAAAACGGTGAACTTATTAGGGAGTGTCAGCTCCTAAACCCCCCTCTTTTGCACCCCTGTAGACGCTGAGAGGGACCATCATAACTGTATGGAGCAGGGGCCTTTCCAGTCCCCTAGAAGTTTATCTTCCCTATAATATGCAACGGGTTCCCAGGATGCAATCCACTGACTTTCTGTAAAGATAAAATCAGGTATTTCCATGCATTCGCTGCCATTTTGCATGTGTTTCAAACACACATCACATGACTCTTACATCGAAGTGGCCAAACTTTTGCTTTCCAATGATCACATTATTATGGCGGGCAAATTAACAATTCTCCAACCAAGGCTAATCCAGGACGAAATATAAATAGTACAGATACTGTTCATGACCTGATGAAGATCATTTGGTCACGAGAAGTGAAATATTCCTAATTTAAGAATGCATACTTTCATCTTCTTCACCTATTTCTGCATCCAGAGTAGGCCTAATTCCACCGTTGAAAATAACATACCTAAAGTCTGCAAAAAAGTAGCGTTTCGTCCTTCAAGAGGCAGGCATCAAATGGGAAATTTATTATCATAGATGCATATACAGATGCAGCCTTCTCCTTGCTATTTTCTTCGTATTTCCGTAGTTTTTTCTCGCTTCACTTATCAAAACAGTTTATTCTCAGCAAGTCAGTTGCCTCGCTTTGGTGTTCACCTGGAAAAGAAGGAAACAGGAAACAGGAAAGCTGAAACAATAACCGCATACCCTTTTACCAGTTTCAACTCGTAAATTCCGTAAATTCAAGGTTATGTATGAAGGGGGGGGGGTTCTTTACCACAACTAAAAGAGAGCAAAAGCTATCGCTAAGAAAGGAAAACTATTTCTATCTACCTCTACCTTTATAAATTACAACAGAAAACATGAAAAAAAGGTTTTTTGAAAGAATGGAATGCTCCTGCTCAGCTCCCCAAAGAGTTAAAGTTTCCCCAATTTGATAAAAAAAAGCAACTTCAAAAAACCGTTTTTAATTCCTAGAAAACAGTTCCATTAAAACATATTTAAATCACTGTTGAACTAGCGCAAATGTTGCGTAAATCTATCGTCAACCAACTACGAACAAACTAACCGCGCCAAAACTCCCTGGCCTAAAATTTGCCGACAATTAATTGACATGGCGGTATCACACGCCACTATAGAGACGGCACTATTACGACACCAAACCATCCCATCCCATCTATCAGCTGCCCCATTTGGCTACGGCGGCTTTTCTGTACTGGGTGCATAACATTGGGGCCTACATTAACGGCCGCTGGCCGCAAAGCTCTCTTCCTTATCCTTCAGCAAACATGTGTAAGGAGATCTTCCTCAAAAGGGCTCTGGAGATATCATTACTAGCGGTGCAATTTGCGTTGGAGCACTTGAATAGTTGAAAAGTACCTGACAGCTCAATTTCGACTGATTTTTACTTTTGAAACGTTCCATGAACGAGGAAGTAGGAAATAAACCTCCGATTTCCTGCTCACGACGTTTTAACAAGCCTGTTTTTACTATCTAAAGTAAGTCATTTGAAATTTTTTGATATTTATTAACTTAAAACATAACAAAGATAAACGATTACTGATATTTTCGTGAACAGAAGAAATTTGCAAAATGGCTTCAATAAACATCAAAAGGCTAGTAAGCAAATGAAAGTTGACAGGTACTCAAAACTTTAACTAG
Organism: Catostylus mosaicus; assembly: GCA_964019065.1. Lineage (NCBI taxonomy): Eukaryota > Metazoa > Cnidaria > Scyphozoa > Rhizostomeae > Catostylidae > Catostylus > Catostylus mosaicus. Next base: position 5,722,318 of record OZ025200.1, on the reverse strand, counting down.
CCTTAAATTTGCTTGATTTGTACATCGAGTTCTGACAAATTTAATTCAAAGGTATTCTCCAGCAACCGAAACTCGTCAAGTCCTTTAACGATAAATACTTGTTGGACAGAGAATTGTGATGAAAGGTTCTAATTTACTTAAAGATGAAAACATTCTTATACAGTTCTCATTTTTCGATGTTCCTTATCGGCTTTCTAAGATCTAAAGTCGTAAGGGAGTGGTCTTTTTAGGATCAGAGCCGGAAATAAAGGGCATTGGGGCTACATCGCACAGAAGCAAAAAATATAGTGGTAATTTGGTAATGAAAATAATAATTTAATATGAATGTGGATACCCGCTATTCGGTATTATGAGCGCAATCCAATTGATGGTATTTGACTACCAGGTAAATGACTTGAAAAATCAAAACAGAGCTAGGAAACTCTCTTGCGAATTTGTGCTACACGATTTTCGTGTAAGAAAATGGTTTAAAATTATAAGAAGCTTGCAATTGGCTCCACAGAAGATCGAGAAATTTCATCTCTGATTTTCTCCAACCTAGGAAATTATGCAACTATGTTTTGTGTCAAAAATTGCTTTCCATCCCATAAAAACAAGAACGACGAAAATTTCATTCTTCAAAGACCTACTAATTTCGTTTAAATGCTAAAACTAATAGAAATGTAAATACAAAAATTTTGATGTGAATTTTTTCAAAAAGCTTGGGTACTGGAATTTCTCTGAAATGTTGAGTAATGATGCCATTCAAAACTGTCATCATGAGAGAAGCTGAGGATTAGGGCCGCCGTTCTTAATTTTTCAAAAATTTTTGAGCCAGAAATTATCTTTATTCAATAGCTAATTGTTAGCGTGTAAGCCATTCAGAAAAAAATTTGGTGTTTATGAAAAAAGGTAATACTTTCCATGAAGCCAACAAAAAAGGAAATTTATGTCAGAGCCGTGGCTGCCGTGGCCATGAAACTCCCCCCCCCGCCAGGAAAAAAATTTTGTTTCAAAACAAGGCGTTTCTGGCCATGGAGGATTATTTCGTCGGCACATTTTGCTACCTTGTCTGCACGCCCGTTTCATCGGCCATTTTCTCGTGGACACACCCCTGAAACAGAACATCTAGCGACGGCACTGATTCCTTACAGATGGAGAGCTTTAAAACTATCAATTTCAAATCCATTGTATGTAAAAATTTCCAGTATTTTATTGGAAGCGCATGCATCTTTTTAAAACGCATGATAAAATTGAGTTGGAATCTGAGGCAGAAGTAGGATCTGGTATAATACAAGAAACATTCGATAAATCATTCCAGCTCTGTTCAATCAATTAGGCATCTACCTTCCATATAACAACCCTTCTCCATTTGAAATTAAGAAACAACCATTTTTTTCATTCATTTTTTAAATCTTTATACAAGAATTCCCTATCAGCTATAACATAAAGAAACTACTTCTGCTACAAATTAATTATTTAATATATAATATAAATATACCAGCGTCGCCAAAGGGTAGCCTAGAGGGGCCCTCCCCAATCATGTGTCTGGCGGCACAACGAAGGTTAAGTCGGCAAATGAGGACATTTTGGGACTAACTTGTTTTGTTTTGTTTTCGGCGTATCTTTAATACAGCGGGTAAAATATTAAAACTTAGGAATACATCAATCATAAAGGAAGTAAGCGTTCTAATACTTACTAAAAATCACTGCTAATGATGAGAGAGACACATTAGGGATAAGTTTATTGCATAACTGTTATTTGAGTAGTGAATGTAAGGCAAAACATTTCAGGCTGTTAAGAGGCCGATGAACATCATTTAGCATTACACATTTACGGCACGGGCCCCTGGTTTGTTAACCCTCCCCCCTCTCGAGAAAGTCCCTTGAAAGTTGTTTGTACCTCTGCCCCTGGATTCAACGCTCTTAAATGCTATTTCTGGCATCCTTCCGTCTCAGAATAGAACTGAGGTAGTTTCATGGGAAAAATACGCCAAAATTGGCCTATATCATCTCCAGGTGACAGTTTTCCTATAGGAATATCATCTCTTTGCATATTTTGAAGGCTTATATCTTGCACTGGCAATGGAAACAAGGATTTTATTTTTCATACAAGACGAACAACTAGGCAGATATGTTCGCGAAATACTGGTTAATGTGTATTATTCTCAGTTATAAGGCACCTGGCCCTCAACACGCCTGGATTATCGTGAATTGCCATCTGCTCTCATCGCTTCTCTGATAATTGGAGCGTTTCAACTGTGATCTAACCAGCTGTCATTGTAATTGTTGCAATTATCCGTTGATCTTGTTTCCCTCCAAAACATTCAGATTGCCGCAATGTGAGCAGAGTTGTGCATTTAAAGAAACAAAAATCGACCAAAAGCGCTTTAAGTGGGCGGGACAATGACTCCGGGTTTGTGTGAAGCCGCGATCGGGCATGCTTCAGCAAACGAGGATAAGGCAGTGATGTAGCCAGGGTCACTTCGTAGAGGGGGCAAAGACTCAACGAAGCAATGAATGGAAGGGAACCTATAGGTTAGCACTTGGAAAAATTTAACCACTCCCTACACGCCAGTGGGTACTTCCGACAGTCGTAATATAGCACCAAAATATTAACCTTGATCCGGCTGATTAGAAGACTTCTTTCATTGGCACCAAGATACGGTTACACAGCTCAGAGCCATTCCATCAAATTCCTTACAAGCCTTAGCTTGATTCCAAAGCAAAAAATGTGAAATGTCTACCGATATTAAACTGACTACTTGTGCTAAATGGCGGTTTTTGCGTTGAGAGCAAAATTTGCCCTATCAAAGGTTGGGCTTTTTCTCATTCTTCTCTGATATTCACCCCCAAAACTCTATAAACATTATATATGAAATAGAAGTTTTAATATATAAGCATGTTACAATAGAATTTAAGAGAGGATACAACTAAATACGAATCAAAATGTCAGTAAGTTCTGCTCTTCCTAGAGATCGTGCTTTGGGAAACATGCTGGTGTAGCAAGTATGCTTTCAGTTTTCCTTTGAAGGCAAAAATCGGGGGGGGGGGTGGGCTATTCCTTATTTGAAATGGTATATCTTTCCACAATTTTGCTGAGAGCCACGAAAGCTTCTTTCAGAAAATACTAAGTTCCCTTCTGGAATATCAATATCATGGCAGTTTTTTTGCCTCGTATGCGGAAGTCTGTGATCGCAAGGTGAATTGTCCTTGAATACTGCAAGCTTCCAGGACATAAGTTATTCAATATTCTATGTGCCATAACAGTCCTATCATTTTAAATGGACAGAAATCCCGAGTAAATCCTGAGTGGACAGAAAACCCGAGTTAAAACGGCCCGAGTGGACAGAAATTGTTAAATTAGCCTTTGACAAGAACCTTCATCACTCACACTCCCAAGTTGCCTGTCCTCCATGTTTTCGTTTGCACCAGTGGCCCTAAAAATCACAGGAAGGCTACGTAATGGACCACTGCGAAGAAGCACGTGCATTTGACGTCACATACCACTGATCTCTTGTTTTGTATGAGAGAAGCTGCCCCATAGTTCTTTGCAATATCTTAGATGTTACTCAACAAGGATTGCTGACCTGCTCTACTTGAGAAAACGGCCATCATGCACTGAACCTAGGTTCAACGGCGGTTCTGACAAGTCACCATAGCATCAGTTCCTGAGAAGGCAACGATTCGCTCCTGCGGCCATCTCAGCTATGTTGTGTCGACTTCTGGCCAAGGGACGCTGCCCAACGCCACCCCTCGCTGCCCACAGCCTCGTAATCATAGGCATATAAGCAAAACCTTAGTTCTTTAGGCCCTAGGCACTGATTGGATGTTCCCTTATTAAACAAGTGGTTATTGCAGTTTTAGATTTCTTCTTATTATTTCACATCCTTTTCACATCTTCTTTGTAGATAGCATCCATAATATCGACAGAATTGCGCTGAAACGTCGTGTGATTGCCTACACTATTGCACACTTTTTTATTTCTTGTGTGTGCTTAAGTGCGAATTAATTGTGTTTACCCTTGCCCTCTATTTATCAATGAGGAGCAAACAGTTTAACTCACAATGTACCGTTGATCTGTTTGGCTTAGGACCTGTAGAAGGAAATTCAAAACAATGTTTGTATTAAACTGACGCTAAATCCAACATTTCTTAATAGAGTCTCGCTGAATTGAGCAACGCTTTTTTGCGGGGATATGAGCCCAGCCTCTAGAAAGGCCTTTAACCCCAAAGAGAGCGAATTCAACCGTTCTTCACATCGACAATATAATCATATTGGCTGTTTACTTTAACCAACTTGCCTTGTTCCTATCTCCATTATTTATCTACATCGTAGCAAGTATACCTCGAAAATCCGGAAACCAAGGTTGTTATTTTGTTCGCTACTTTACTTGTTTCAAAAAGACTTTTTATGTTTTAGAAGAATTGATGATCACACTAAAATCACATTTAGTCTGGCCTGTTCAGGTTACTTCAGGCTCAGAAATACTAATCATTTCATTATATTAAAAATTATTATATTTTATGATGTCATATACAGTACCGTGTCGTATCTAGAGTATCGCTGAAGCTTAGCCCCCCAAATAAATTATCTAGATATGAATTTTGAGCCTCTTGAATAAAAAGTAGTAGTTCCACCACTACGAAAGGAGTATCGATCTGAGATTATCACTTCTGACCAACCCCCATCTGACTCATTTTTCCTGTTATGGGCTTTGAAGTAATGCAAATGTGTAATATCGCAGTTTTTTTTGTATGACCTTTTTCTGAAGAAATGTCACGAAGAACTCTCCATAAAAACTTTATGTATAAGCACGAGAATGCTACCATTCTCTTTAAAAATTCTAGGGTCCGGAGCTTGGCTTTAGCCTTCCCCTCCCCCCCCAAAAAAAAAATTTCTGCTGGCCTGGGAGCTGAAGGAATCTTAAAGTTTAAGAACACGATTATCTTTTATAATGTCAACATATCTTACGTATGCAGTCACATAATTGAAGGATAAATATGGTTTTCCTTTTCGCAGGTGGAGCATTCTTCAAAATATCCTGCGACGACTTAAAGACGCATGCAGCACAATCTCCAGGTCAAATTTGCATAAATAGTTGTTGCCTAGCTGGTGAATATAAAAGAGAGCGGTGTGATACAGATATGCATTCTGTTTTCTGTTGCAATACAGAGCAATCAATGTTGAAGCGAATATAACGCGCTTTAAAAAGGACAAGGAGAATATATCTGTGGCTTCCAAAAGACGAATGGTACGGTCAAGATAAATTCAAAGTAACATTGTAAAAGATCTCCAAGAAGAAATTTTTCTTATCTTCAATGAAAAGGTACAAAATTCGTTTCAGATATCGCGGTTTAAAGGACAACAAGTTATTGATTCATTCATTTTAGATTTGGAATCGCGCTGCTACATGGATGACCTTGCTACGGTGACCGATAATCCTTTAAGATGATGCAATATTGATCAAATTTCTTGCTGTAAAGCATAAAAAAGAGGCGGGTTGAAAACCTATGCAAAATTGATGATATCAAGAAACCTATGCTAGAACGAAATCTTACGCTTTTAGAAGTAGCATCATCTAATGTAAAGATATAAACAATATTCACAGATCTCCTTTTGGAATGGTACATTGACTTTAGAGTAATAGAAAGCGATTGTGTGAGTTTGTGTTTTGGATCTATTGAAAGTTTATTGACATCAAGAAAGGCTTGTTTTATTGTATCGATGCTTGCATGCGGACTTTCATCGTTTGCCAAATAAACTTGCATTGTTATCTTGGTAGCAACGACCTAAAAGAATTCAAATCTCTTCAGTTTGTCAACTTTCCGATGACGTACGAGGAAGCATCGTTTCCCAAAGCACTAGCAGTTCCCATTCACATGCTCTGATTTTCGCATACCTGGCAGGTGAAAGACGATTTGCTGAACAGACATTTTTCGATGGTGTTCTCGAGTTTCCTACCGAGAAGAACTGATTTAAAAGGTTAAGAGGTTTTTTCAATCACAATCCTTTGGTATTTCCTGGTTCTTATCACTTAGAACTGCACGGAGGATAATAAATATTATATGATAAAGGGGGAAATTTTGCGAGTACCTTATCAGAATAATCGTTGCTACAAGAAATCGCCAGGTGAAACTCATTGGAAGTAGCAAGTCAAGGAAAAAAGAGCTGATGGATTTGAAAGAAAGTAAGTGGTAACAAAGCCTAGGTAAAGAAATTCATAAACATTTCCCGAGGCCGAAGACAAGCATTGTTGAAAATCTGTTTCAGAAAATTTTACAAAAGTTTCTGCTTCTTATTGACAAGATGACGGTCAACATCACGTCTCTTCTATCGATAACGAACGCCACAATGGCGTATTCATGGGCACAGATGAATCCAACGGGAACAACCATGAACAATATGACACGGAATGGCTTCCCCGCATGCGATAGTCTAACGCAAAACACACGCCATATTGTGTTCTCATCATTTCTCATACTTGTCATGGTGCTGTCGGTGCTTGGAAACTGTCTCGTTTGCATTGCAATCACTCTATCGCCGAATCTACGAAAAAATCCGACCAATCATTTTGTCGTCTCGCTCGCAGTGAGTGACATTGGCTTCGCTCTATTTCAGGCCCCGATCAGAATCTCGAAAAAACTGAACGACAACAAGTTTTGTTTTGATGCCAACGCTTGCTGGGTCTACGTAATGTCGGATTTGGTCGTCACTCCAGCGACGATAATAACCCTTTTCGTTATCGCAGCCGACCGATTCTACTGCATCAAGCGACCGTTCGCGTACCACGAGAAAATGACGAAGAGGAAGGCGAAAATTATCGTTGCATTCATCTGGTTCTGTGCGTGCATTGTTGCATCTGCTTTTGTTGTTAAATGGAACGAACCCAGCACGTCGCCCGTTGTTTCACCTCCTTGCATCACGGACAACAAATACTTTTATATGATGCTGAACTTTCTTATCATCGGCATCCCTTTGGTAGTAATGGGTATAATGTATTTCATGATACTCCGCGTCGCTCTTTCGCAAATCCGCGCGATCAAAGAAACAGAAGTACTTGTGCCACAGTATGACAAAAACAAAAACAAGGAGAGACGATTCTCAGGAGCGACGCACCGTAGAACGCGTCGAGAGCTCCGCGCGACTGGGACGCTAGCCATCGTATACGGCGCGTTTGTCGTATGCTGGCTGCCACTTTGCATATTAAACATCATAATTGGGTTGAAAAAAGAGATCATTATTGGCACCTACAAAGCTAACCCTGAAATCTTCTCCATGACGTATGACATTTTACCAATGCTTTCTTCCGCCATCAACCCAATCATATACAACTTTTCAAACAGGCAATTTCGCACGGCTTTCAAGACGGTCATGTACAGGATGGTTGGAAGAGCGGACATCGTACGAAGAGAAACTGTCATGCGAGAAGTCGGGGTTTATTACGTCAAGGAGAATGGTAAAGCCAAGAAAGATGCGAAGCTACCGAGGCAGATGTCTGGCAAAGGCAAGGAGGTAGAGATGGAAATGCAAGTGCTGACACAGGCTGATGGGCAGCAGAATGAAACCATCCTTTAGGCCCATTGCTAAGGCACAATCTGCTAAGAACTGGAAATAAAATAACGTTAGGTCTCTTGAGGTGGAAAATAAAAGTTGAAAATGGATCGGTCGTGAGAAGGGATAAGACTGGATTGTCCAAAGATTAACGCAAATCTCTACACGATAGTGATGGTGATTGATTATAATGGTGATTGCAATGATTGGCTTTATGATTTTGATGATGACTTTAATTATGGCTTAAAGCAACTTGCTGCAAGAAATCTTTACATTATTTGTATCTTTATCAATATTTATATATATAAATAATAGATATGTTATAGGGGTTGTTATAATCTAACTGATGACTCTTGTGTCACTAACTGCATTGCATCTTGGGCATGGGACGGGGGCTTGATTGCCCCTTCTGCTCGCACAAAAGAGCTTTTTGCTGTGGCCTTGCTCCAATGTTTCCAGGTATTCCACCCCCGTTTGCACTAGAGTGCAACGGAGGCCATGGGTATTTAAAATCAGTATGTAGCTAATTCTATGATGGGTCAATATTTGGGAGATATCTCGAGGCCACAGATCTTAGCACCTTCAATATCAATCAGCTGAATAACTGCTAGTGCTGTTTGGCGGCCACTAGTGTGCTGTGGCTTAGGTTTAGTGCTAGCGTTCTAGCATCGCTGGCTCGAATCTTCGCCATTACCATATATGAGGATAGCATTCTTTGGCAAGGTGTTAACACAAAATTGTACCTCACTCTACCCGGGAGTATACATGGGTACCTAATCCATAGTTTTTGAGCGCCGTCTGTGGCTGAAACCCTGCTATTTGATTAAACAAAGTGACCGGGAGTGGTGGTTAGTCGGTTGACCAGCCACAGGCTAATAACAGACTTTAAACCATCACCTTCTAATCTTCTTCTGCTAGACAGCACAGTCTTGGTTCTTGACTTTCTCGGCAATTCGCTACCTTCTAATTAAAATTGAATAACAAAAGCCTTTGTTTTGACCAAACAGATTTTCTATGGATTAATGGTTTTTAATAATTTCTAAATTTTTGGCCAGCAGGTGCGTAGGCTCGGGCAAATACGAGATGATGGAAGCAAACATTACATATCATCTTCACTGTAGCGGCTTTGATTTGAGGTAGGAAAGCGAATTCACAGAAAATCAAAAAATGAATGAAGTGAGAAGGTCTTCCAAAAATCAATTAAACAAAGTTTGGTTTTTGAAGTAATAAGTCTCATTGAGCAATTTATTTCGTGACGAAGCTCTAGAAATTAATCAATATCTCTCCTGCCACCACCAATAATTATAAGCAACTGTAATTCTCCTAACAAACTAACTTTTTAAGCAGTCATTTTCGTCTCAGCTACTTTTACAAAACCACGGGTTTTGACAATTTCAAGTGTTTATAACTACTTTAGTAAATGTGCTTTATATGTAAATAAAGTGAAATTTTATCAGAGTAAGGGCCTTTTTATATGAGCAAAATTATCCCACCTTCCAGCATATGGGCTGGCAAGTGAAATAAAACCATCGCATTTTCACATGCAAATCTCATCCCACCTTCCAGCATGGTGCTTCTTAAAACATCCCATCTTCCAGCTGCCCTTTCGGTGAAAATACTGCATTTTATCAGAGGCATTACTTAAAGCTGTTTTATTGCTGCGCTGAATCGTTTTTGCATGGGACAGCTTTACAAAAATTTGGTTTCTATTTATGTTCCCGTACATGGGAGGGACACCAGTTGCTAGTGTAACAGAGTTAATTTTAGGATGCATTTCAGTGATAAAACATTTTGAATTTAGGTTATAAGTTAGGAATTTATTTAGGATATTGTATCTTATAAGAAACTGCTTAGGCCAATTATTCTGTACAAATAGATATTTCGCCTATTACGTAATCAGTCAGAGGTAATCCCCATTGTCTCGAATGCTCTCAAATGCAAAGTTCCCGTGACAAAGCAACGTTCATTATTACGCAGCATTCCATTCTATTGTTATTTATGACACGTGGATTATACAGCAGCAGATTAGAGTATTCCCCCACCCTCTAGAATCTCAAGATTGCATCTCTAAGCATTAATTCTGCAGTGTCATAATTATTTAGGTTACCATCCTTACTTCTATATAAAGTAGTCTAAACGTTTTACTCTCTCTCTCTCGGATAGCCTTCGTCTAAGCACGCAGTCATAGGCATTGAAGCTTCGGCTTTGCCTTTGGCATTCGCTTGCCATGGGGCATATTTAAGTTATGTATGAAAGAATCATTTAGTATAGATAATGTAAGGTAAGTCTAGATCAAGACAAGCAGGTGCTAGTGTCTTGTGAAAGCTCTTGTGGCCCTGATTAGACTCAGATGCCATGGGTTGCATGCTGAGGTCGTGAATATCGATTTTTCGTGTCAGGTTGGGACCTGATGTTTGCCGTTTTTATATGTAGTGCTTGTGAAAGACTACATTGACGTTAGAGTTAATTTGTCGTGAGTATTGCTGTATAGACCTAGTACTTCGAAAGAACATTGGAAGGAAATGATGACTTTTGTGCATATTTTATATCGTGTTTATGTCCTGTTCATTCTATCGCTCGACCATCCGCAAGGCCTATGATCGTCGTCGTTCGTCGTACAAACCAACAGAAGAAGAATAAGAAAAACTCTTTTACACTAGTTTTAATGATTGATATTCTGTGTGCAATTTCCCCCCCCCCCAACCCCTTTAATTTTGTGGATTGATGTGTATTTGATTTACCGTTTAAGCGTACGTTGATACTTCGTTATTCTCGTTTCAGATTCGTTTGCTTTTCCTTGGTTATCGAATTAATTGCTACTTCCTTGGAGTGCATCGGGTTCAATCCTTTTCTTTTCATTTCATTTAACTTGGGTTATTTGACTATTCATTTCAAGCTTTAATATTTAATTTTTATCATATCTTCCTACATTAGGCGTTGCCGACTTAATCGGCTTTAAATTTAAGGTAGGACAGGTGTACCGGCTTAGTAGTAAGAAAAGAAAGCTGTTCTTGTTCATTCCCTGCCTAAAATTCAACTTGGCTTGCATTTTTCTTTCTAAAATTGATCTGTTGATTGTAATGTACTGTAGATTCGTCAAAAAGTTAGGGTAGGGCTTGGCCCTTATCAAGTTTCGTTTCTAAGTCACATACTGTCTGCCAAATTGATCGCCAAAACATTTGACCTTTCTAAATATTTCTTAAACAGTATTAATTTGTTTAAAAAGTCGTTTCCCAAAATCTGAAGGGCGTTGCCGGACCCCTTATCATCATCTTACACCCCAACTTTGTTGAGGATGGCCTCCCCGCTGGCTCCAACCATGCCCCTCTGAACACAATGATACTGTTCAAGAAAGGTTGAGGTGGTCAAACTCTTCTTGCGACCAATATACAAATTTTATGTGACTGAGAAGCGAAACTTGATAAGGACCTACCTCTATCCAAATTTTTTAACGAATATAGTCACTGAATGTTACCATACTTTCAGAAAAGTTTGGGCTGTTAACCCCCATCCCCCATAAACCCCTTTGCTCCGCCACTGATCCAAATTGGTAACTTCGTAAATTTTTTACACTGTAAACATGTTAATACCGTCATTCTAACATCGCTGTCCCAAAACCTTTTGCTTGGCCTTTTCTTTTCTTGCTGTTTCTCCCACCAGCTCTAGAGTTACTATGCCCAGTTTCTTTATCTCTCCCTGCATTTTCCTGGTTGCCTCGCCTGTGCGATAACTTTGCTAAAAATTCCGGATTTGTCTCGTCCAGGCCTTCCAAAAGCGATGTATATGTCTTATGCGTATCTCCGGTTCGTTCATCAACGAAAATATTGACCCGGACCAGGACATAACTACATCGCGGCTGCAGCAGCAAACTTGCATATTTCAAATCTGGTTGCTCGGATAAGTTCTTGATTTGCGCATGCTCATCAGCAAGATCGATTATCTGGTCTGAGGGGAGTTTGCATCGTTTCTTGATGTTTTCAATGAGAGCCTTGGTGCAACAGTTTGCGTTAAACAGCAGCTCTTCATCCCAACCATATTTCAAAATAAAGAACATGATTCTTGGATTTCAGTCTGAAAGATGATGAAATACATTTATTTTAGATTTTAAATCCTCATAAGAAACCTTTAGCAGGCCCGTCGGACAAAACTGATATTGGGGGGTGGGGGCTGCGAGTAAAGCGAGGTGAAATCGGGGTTATGGGAAAATTCTTCGTGATGCCACCCTTAAGATCGCAAGAGAACACCCCTGCTGTACAAATTGCACTATTTAGATGTCTAATAGACGAGGAACATTATCTAATGTCTTTATCAGTTCGCGGGTTGTTTTTGTAGAATTTTTCGAAACATTAAGGAACAAACACTTGCAAATTATTTGGGGGGGGGGGCTGAAACAATCATCTTAACAATTACCTATGGGATATGGGCGCACTGCCCCCAGTACTCACGAGCCTCATCATAGAGAGAAGAAACTTGTGTTATAGAAAAAAAATACCTATAATTCAAAACCATGGAGCAGGAAAGTTCTGAGGTAAAGAAACAATTTCTTGAATTTTAAATGATATCAAATCCCATCTAACAGTTTCTAAATTTCAGAAGAGAGGTCACTAAATCGCTATGTAAGCAATTCCTCGTTAAAAACAAACAAATATTTCTATTTCTCAACATCTTCTGATATACGTCCATCCGGTCCGAATGCTGCAAAGTAGCTCTTTCATTTCCTACGTTTGCTAATGTAATCTAGAAGTTTCATCCGAAGCTTGAAATTTTCCACTGAAAAACACGCGAATCTGTGTTGAAATGGTCTTTTAGCTAATTTTCAATATCAGCCCTTCCACGCAAATTGAATCTACAACCCGAAATACAAGACCATATTTTGCAACCTTAGTTTACTAAAATCATTAACGCGTGTTACCGCTATACACAACTTTGTTAATGGTCAATAAGTGCTTCTTATTCCCTTCGAAATAGACGAGTTTACCTTCGTCATTAAATGTGCAATGTGCATTGGCTTGGCATACACATTATTATAGAGTGCTTTACGAACTCTCTTATATGACAAGGCCCTACCTTTTTTGTTCACGAGCAGTGCCGTAGCTAGATACCCTGTTGTAACGTTGAAGTTGCCGCCAAAATGGGCGTGCAATCCTTTAGTTGCCAAGAATTTAGCCAAATTTGCCGACAAATACTCGCCCACGGCCAAAAACGCCTTGTCTCATCCCTCAACCCACTGTAGCAACAGCCCTGCTCACGAGAGTGAAGATAGATTTGGTCATAAATAGATAAAATAGAAGATGATATTTTAGATAAAATAATAGGACTAAGGAAAGGGGTCGGGGCAACTGTAGACCCAGCATGCTAGAAAAGGCCCTGAAGATGTCTAGAAGATGTTCCTGACAAAAGAATTGACCCTGATTATTCCGAAAAAGATTAGGACACAAGCATTGACTTGTAGAAGCATGATTAAAGACTACATAGAAACATGATATATAGCTCATATAGTAGACTTTATCGTTTAATTAGTTTTCATCATGGAAGTATAGTAAAATAAGCACAAAAAATAACCTTTAAATAACATTTCCTTTGCATTTGTAGCTAGCACCTGATACTCAAGTTCATCTCCCTTTCTAGAACCCCAAGGGGGGCTTCATGGAAATTGATAATTTTCAAAGAATAAACAATTTCTTGCATTAATGACAATTTATCTTTGGCTCCAAGATAAAATATAAAGACCATCATTTGCATTGCTATCATAAAATTCTATTCGATTTTGATATTGAAACAGAAATTATCTATAGAAAAATTACACAGACCTTAGCAGACTGGCAATTGAAAATGATCCCTTATGAGTGTCTTCTTTGAGCGTAGAATGCCTTTCTTCTAAAGCCAAACAGTGACTGACATGCCTCTAGAAACGAAACTAACGCGTATGACTGACCTTGTGGTAGAGTGCATGCCAGGCAGCTAAAAACCTCCAAATCGTCAATTAGTAAATGTTGAAGTTGATTCCCAGTTTTGCGTAAAAAACGCGGAATTTAATGCCATTGCGGTTTGAAGGCAGCTCTATGTTGATGACCAGAACCCGTGTTTTCAAAAAATGACAAACATCATCGCAATAATGGGATGAGTTTTCGAATACTTAAATAGTTTCCGAAACTCTAAAAAGTAAAAGGGTTCTTTGATATCTTTTCTATTAGTTAATATTTCTTGTGAGCTCCATGCATGTTACCTAAGAAGACAGTATCTTTAAAACGGCATCCTTCAAAAAATTGCTACATTCACATTAAATTTTAGTCCTTACCATTTGCTTTATGAAATTTTCCTATTAAATTCTTTTTTCTTTTTGCATATTTACGACTGTTTTATTTTATATTAATTAGATTTGTTTTTACATTGTAATTAGGGTTTAAATATATTGTAATTCAAAGTATTGTATTTTATTTTAAATTAAGGGCCCCTTAAAAAACAGCCTTTGCTGAAGGTTTACCCTTCTTAAATATATCAAATGAAATGCAAATCAAATGAAAGTATAAGATAGTAGAGTTGAAAAATTGCATCAGAGTCTTTTAAAAAATGGCATCCAGACCCCCCCCCCCCCAACTTTCCAATAGTTGCTTCCTGAGATTCGCACAAAATGCACAAAAATTTGTCTCCCTGGAGAAGTACGCCAGATCTATCAGTTTTGACATGTCACGAGAACTTACTCAAAATTTAGCTAAAGTGGTGTTGCCTGCGTTTTCCGACAGTTTAAAGGGCGTGTTCATGCGAAATTTCCTGGGGCCACGCCCCTGACCCCCTAAATTTCCCAACGGTGGCTCACACGCTGCTTTAGAGATGCCCATCCACCTTTCCAACATTGCTGCAGAGGGGGGGGGGCGGCAAATATGGCCCCACAATTTGTTTTCGGTGATACAAATTTACGAAAACCATGCGTCGCGGAGAATTAGGTAGAAGAAAGCAGGAAAAAGTGCCCATATGCTGCGCAGCAGTCGAAGTGATTTTTGCAGTAATCTTGGTCATTTTCGCCGCTAAATTGCCTGGTTTTCCGCGTCTGCTTAACGCTTCGACGGTGGCTTACGGCGCCATTGCAATAAAAATTATCGCACCAATCGGACCAAATCCAGGCTAAATAAGCTGCAGAAGATTTAATACCGAGACAGGACAAATAATAAGGGATAAATTTGTAAGATGGAATAGCTCTGACCCAGAATCAATGAATTTACAAGAAAACGCTCACAAAAAAATACAAGGATTTTCATCAGAGAAGTTTCTTTCTGGCATTTCTTATTTTTCAATATAAATTCAACCTCGACTTTTTTATATTTTGTTACTCGTTTCTCTTTTTGCATTTAAATCAGAAAAGATATATTGATGATAGCTTTAGTGCAATATTTTTGTCCTCAATGTTGGAACATTGCTAAAACAAAAGACTGCATACATCTATCTTTAAATATAACCATTTTAATTCTTCAATATTGGTGTATTTCAGCCTATTTTGTTTCTTTTTTTCCTGTCTTGTTTCTGGGGGTAGCTTTGCACGTGATTCTATCATTTTTCAATCAATTTGTAAACACAGTCCCTTTTATTTTTTGCATCACACCCCTGGATCACTGCTCCAAACATAAAATTTTATTTAAATAATTTTTAAATACCATTTGTCGCAAAATTAAGAATATTAAGAATCATAGAACTGTATTTGTATGCAAAAATCGCAAAAATGCTACTCACAATTACCCTACAAATGATTTTAAGCATCAATGTTCAATGAAAGAAAATCCATTTGAGTTTGTTTTTCCGCCATTTTTCTTTGCTGACGTGAGCAATTTACGCTTTGCGAATTCGAGATTCGATTTGTATCAAAAGAAATTTTTATCCGGTGAAAACTAAAAAGTGTACCCCCTGAATCTCTTTCGAAATCTACCCCTCGTATGGACAGATTTGCTCCACACAAAGGCGATAGTTTCATAGTTGAGAGCGTGAGCTGCCCAAATCCAATGTGGGCACGTAGGGTCATGCTAGAAATTGCTGAAAAATAGCTGAAAATGCTGGAAATTGACTGCTCAAATATGCCCTCAAGGCCGAAATTTTTTCGCCTTTCAGGCAGCATGTTTCCTAGGACGGGGGCAGATGGGGGTCAGGCATTCCAATTGCCTTTTAACTAAGTTTTGGCCAAGCAAATGTAACTAAACCCATTATTCCTGTGATGACATTTTACAACTGTCCAATAAATAATTTGGAAAATGGGGAGGATCAATCATGCCTCCTTGTCGAAGGTTGGACACTGAGGACAGAAAGAAAGTTGACATCCATAAGATTCTGTTAATTTTCATTCCAATTTTACCTACATATTTAAATAATCTATTATTTATTCTACCATGTTCTAAAACATGCAAATTTTACGCGACAACACATTCTAAGCTTTGCTTTTTTTCTAATCTAATAGGTTGACAAAGGGGTGTCTTTACATGCTTCATCAAGCTCATCAAGGCAAGACAAAATTTTCTTGGTGGGGGCAGGACTGATTACAAAAATTGATACAAAATGTGCTATTTTCAAATATTTCTGATCAAAACTAGGCACCCACCAGTCAAAAGCCCTTTAAATAATGCTGGCCATTAGTGGCAGAAATGAGGGTCCTAATTGGAGCAGCTCAATCCCTCAAATTGCTGGCAAGAACCTACTAACAAAAGGAACAACATACTAGATTCCACATATCTTTGTTCCCAGTTCCTGCCTTCTTGCATTTAGAAAGGCATTTTGAAGGATGTGGTGTCTGAGTTAGAAAAAGGTATTAAAGAAATGAAAATCTGGAAATTAAAGAAATGAAACAAATTTCTTTAGCTTGAAGCTGGAGGGGGGTAGGGGACCTTGACCAGGACTTGCCATTAATGGACTTCTAGTACGTCTAGGAACAGGTTAATTATAATTTGTGAAATTTTCAAAATAAAACATATCTCTATGAAGACATATTCTCAACTATGTTAGGGTTTTTTCTTATGGATTCTTGTATTGATATATTATGTTGATATCTATTTGCATCAATAATAACAGTTTTTGCAGAATTGCCTACATGTCTCTAACAGGGGCATAACTTGAGGGAATACAGTGGAGGGAATTTAGGGGGTTCAACTATGAAAGTATTGGCTTTTTGCTGGGCACAAATGGCCAATACAGGGCAATTTTATCTTCCAGATCAACAACTTGTCGATTTTTAGCAGGGCAAAAATG
Source organism: Catostylus mosaicus (assembly GCA_964019065.1). Taxonomy (NCBI): domain Eukaryota; kingdom Metazoa; phylum Cnidaria; class Scyphozoa; order Rhizostomeae; family Catostylidae; genus Catostylus; species Catostylus mosaicus. The sequence continues at coordinate 5,705,560 of OZ025200.1, read as the reverse complement.
CCGCCAACTCACCCCCCCCCCCCCCATCAAAGCAAGTCACAAATTGTTGCCCCTGGACTCAAACTCTACTTGTTTTTTGACCAATGATATTAACAATGGTCTTGCAAATATGAGAAGTTAGGTCTCATTTAAATCCATCTTTGGTCTGTAATCTAGACTTAACAAAGTATCCATAAACCTCCATCGTGTCATATAAATAAACTCAAGTGTATGATGCTTTCCCATTATTTCCCCATTACATAAAATATCAACTTCACTGTTTTCTGGCAAGTTCAGCTTCAGTCTAAGATACTTTTTAAGGTGCTCAATTGTAAGATAGGATGAACAGCGAATAAATCTTTTTTCTAATTGACGGAAATCATCTGGCTGCTTACCATTTGTATCCAGATATTTGAGTTGAAGGCCTATTTGCGAGTCTCCAATCAAACATCTATTGTAGTGCTTTGGTATTTGATCCCCTTCTTCATTTTCTTTTTGCTTGTTATCGTCATTATTTGCCACAAAGTCCGAGGTAGGTGACGGCAGCCTCTGACTTACCTTCAGCTCTAGCTCTTCAGGAACAGATAAGCCTTCAGAAAGACAAGAGGGTGTGTTCACTTTGGCTAAATAATTCAAAGCAGGCCTGTTTTAGAACTATCTACAATTCCAGTTGCCTTGGTTTGTCAGGTAAGCTAGAATCAAGCTAGCAAGCAAACAAGCAAACAAGAAAGCAAGCAATCGGGCAAGCAAGCTCGAAGGTAAGCAAGCAATCAAGCAAGTTGTAAAGCAGCAAACAAGCACGCAGCAAGAAAGCAAGTAAGCAAGCAAGCAAGCTCAAATTCAATCAATCAATCTAGCAAGCAAGCAATATTATTTGTTAACCCAGGCTGAGGTTTTCAGCTGTCCAATGTTTGGGCAGACTCATTGAGCTAGTGTAGGCCTATCCAACGTCTAGGCCAGTCAAAAATTTAGGCCTCTAAAGTGGTCTTTCAATGAAGGTTATTTTCAAGTAAAAAATAACATACCTCTCTCTGAATAGAACCCTATGATATTCCTCCTTTCTTTATCCCGCAATCCCGGGATTAATTTGAAAATAATTTCTTCTAATGTTTTGTCTTCGCGGAGATATTCCCATGGATTCGTCTCGTGAATTTGTTGATAGCAGTCTGGACAGCGAAACGAATCGTTTGAATTCTCCAAGTGCTTCACCATACAGCTTCGGCAGAAAGTATGAAGACATTCCGTGATGGCTACGGGTCTTATCAAGTATCCTCGGCATATTTTGCACGTGAAAATGTCATTTAAAGTGGCCGCTTTCATCTGCCTTTTCCCTCGCGGATGCAAGACAGACATGTCTTGTTGTGATGGCTAGGCCATGAATTCACAATGACGTCATTCAACGTATGTCATCCTTTTCGAGCATCTCCTGCAGCAGGAGGAGCATCCCGCATGCCTCTATCGATTAAGCCCCCCCCCCACCCCCCCACTCGAGCAACTCGAACAGCTAAATTACACACCAGTTATACGCAAAAATCACCCAACTTCATTGGAAATGGAGAGCGGAGATGATGACGGAGATGATGGAGAATGTCTCCCTTGTTCCTTGCATACCTTTTAGGCTTTATCAAGATGCCCCGGGGGGCTTCCTTTGATTTCGAGGTTACTTATGGGGCTTATTAGCGAGGGGAGCTCATCATAACATTAAGGTGTAGGAAAAAAGAGTGATTTTAGTGTGGTTATTTTGCAATGCAGTTATGGATAGTAACTGATACTAGAAGCCTATGTAATCTAATAAAATAGACATGTATCACATTTCAATAAGGACATAATCAATTATAATACTCAAGTCTACATGGGAATCGTCAGGGTCAACCAATAAGTCTGGAAAATTCCTCTAAGTGGATCAAAATTCAAAATCCAATATTCGGTTTTCTATAGACTTCAAAAACGAACAAAACAGTCCGCACATCGGCTATTATTTAAAGGGGAGTCTAAATGGAGAGAAGGAGCAAATTTTAAACTACTGCTCAAAAGAATGGGGGTTTAATAAAAGGAGGGCTTGACAGAGAAGGGTTTGATAGAGAGGGTGCTTCGAAGGAATATCATGATACTCCTGAATTCCTGTGAGACATCTGCTTTGAAACCATGACATTTGAAGAAGCGAAAGTTTACCCTCCCACGTGTTAACCACTATGAAAGTTTTCAGGGTTTGAGTTTGTCCATCCAAAGGAAGTAAAAGTATTTAACTATGATTTGTTGCAAAATTACTTTCTATTTTCCAAAGAAACAATTACTAAACAGGTGAAACAAGTCATTTATGCTTCATTTTTGTCGAAATTGTCATTCTTCAAGCAACTATGTAGTATCTTAGAATGCTACATGAGGGGGCTTTGGGATTTGACGGGATGCGGGTTTGGCCATATTTTGCCCTCGGGTTTTCGGGTTTTCCTTAAAAAACGTGCGGGTTTCCGGGTTTATCCAAGTTTTTGTCCGGGCTTGCGGGTTTTGATACCCCCAAAGCCCCCCTCCTACATGTTGTAAAATATTAATCTTTTAGAAGAGATCTGGGAAAATTTCATCATGGGATCCTAAGATTGCTAAGAAAGTTTAGGGATCATTCCCAATTTTCTTCATTAAACTGACAATTATTGCTTTTCAACACAATTATTCGACCCCCTTCCACCTATTTTCGGCCTAGAGATCAATAATTTACCGTTGTTATGCCTTTGCACGGGTAGGATATTATAAGTGCGAAGGATCAAAAGAGCGAAATGATGTTGGGTTTCCATTTGAGAATTTGAATTTAACTGTATGAAACCAGTACAGTTGTGTTGTTGAGTTAGCCAAATAAAAATATCAAGTGGTGAACTTCTATTTGAAAATTGGGTAGTTTTCAAAAATGAAAACCATAAGGAAAATATGAAAAAAATTACTTTTCTTCCTAATAGCAGAAGTAGCTAGAAACCCAATAAACCCCCTGGATGCACCCCTTAAAGCACGCAACTTCCCTCTAACCTTACAACAGTAGGACCAGAAATATATTTCAATTTGCTGGCTCAAATGTTAAAAATTTCAACGTTGAAATCAAGAATTTGGAGCCTGTTTCCACTTCTCAATATATTTTGTATTATTCAAGTTGCAGTTCAAATAGACCATGCTATCTGTGTCTGCAACAGTTTTGTTTACCTTAAAAAGTTTCCAGAATTACCGCTTATAAGTCATGGATTTTTCTCCACCTTTCCTCATCAACTTGCTATCTCGTATAACACCCTGAAAAACATGAGATATACAATAAAATTATCTTATATTTTTACATTTATATTTCACACATCATAAATGTAAGAAATAAAGCATTCTCAGGGTCATAATTAGAGCAATCTAGGTTCATAAATCTTAAACGAACGTTATTATTGACAAGATCTGGTAATGAAAAATTGAACGGAAGTTAAAAGTAACATTTCATAAAAAGTTTTCTCATCATAATTAGAAGGGCCGTTCCAGAAGTTAAGCCCAAAACTACAATACAATACCATACAATACAGTGAAATAGAAAACAATGCAATACAATACAATATAATACAATACAATATAATACAATACAATACAATAACATACAATACAATATAATACAATACAATAAATACAATACAATAAATACAGTACAATATAATACAATACAATTCAATACAAAACCATACAATACAAAACAATACAATACAATTCAATACAATACCATACAATACAGTGAAATATAAAACAATGCAATACAATACAATATAATACAATACAATACAATATAAACAATACAATATAATACAATACAATACAATAAAATACAATAAATACAGTACAATATAATACAATACAATTCAATACAAAACCATACAATACAATACAATACAATACAATTCAATACAATACCATACAATACAGTGAAATATAAAACAATGCAATACAATATATACAATACAATATAATACAATACAATACAATAAAATACAATAAATACAGTACAATATAATACAATACAATTCAATACAAAACCATACAATACAATACAATACAATAGAATTCAATACAATACAATACAATACAATACAAGACAATACAATACAAAAAATACAGTACAATATAAAACAATAAAATACAATACAATTCAATACAATACCATACAACACAATACAATACAATACAATTCAATACAAAACCATACAACACAATACAATACAATACAATTCAATACAATACCATACATCACAATACAATACAATACAATACAATACAAGACAATACAATACAAAAAATACAGTACAATACAATAAATACAATACAATACAATTCCAAACAAGACAATACAATACAAAAAATACAGTACAATACAATAAATACAATACAATAGAAAACAATACAATTCAATACAATACCATACAACACAATACAATACAACACAACACAATACAATACAATACAATACAACACAGTACAATACAATAAATACAATACAATAGAAAACAATACAATTCAATACAATACCATACAACACAATACAATACAACACAACACAATACAATACAATACAATACAACACAGTACAATACAATAAATACAATACAATAGAAAACAATATAATTCAATACAATTCCATACAATACAATACAATACAATACAATACAATACAATACAATACAATACAATACCATACAATACATTACAATACATACAGTGCAATATAAAACAAAACAATGCAATACAATACAATACGATGGATAATAATATAATACAAACAAAATGAAAACAATACAAGGCAAAACAATACATGCAATGCAATACAATACAATACAATACAATAAAATACACTACAATACACTTCAATACGATACAACAAAGCATAATGCAGTAAAATACAACTTCAATGCAAGCCTTGTAAGGACAAATGCATATTCATAAAAGTACTTAAAAAATCTATTAAATCTTACCTTTTTCAAAGGTTTTTCGGTAAATTGTCCAAGTAAATCCTCTTCTTTTCGTGGCTTTTGATGTGTCGTTTCTGTAATAAAATTAATTTTCAAATGAAGTATTATCTTAAACGAAACCTTTACGGAAATCCTTTTCAAAGGCAGGCAATATTATGAGTCACTCGTGGCAGACCATATGAAAGGGAAACTACTTGGATGTTATAAGAACGAAACGGGACAGGATGGGATTGGGACAAGACGGGAAGGTACACGACAGGATAGAACAGTATGGAACAGTATTGGACAAGCAAAGGACGGGATGGTACAGAACAGGACTGAATAATGCGAGATGACGGGACATGACGGGATGGACAAGATGTTACAAGATGTTCTAAGATGGAACAAGCACACGGGACGGGAACAGGCCATAAGAGACGCATAAGAAACATACTTTAAAAAGCAAATATGAACGATTATTGAGACGCAAAATATTTCTAAATTCTACGGCTAGTTTGATCCGTTCAGATACAATTCTAGTTGTCTATTTGCAATACAAGATAGGAGGGGAGGTACATAGTAAAAATGAGTTGCCGGTCAACAGACACCCATTCCATTGATAATCTTGGGTCCGACAATTAGACCTACATACCAGATTTGATTTTTCCGGCTTTTGAATAATCAAAAGGAACAAATGATGATCCGGTCGCCGCTTTTTCATATGAAAATGAAACCGGAGACTCAGTTCCACTGTCCGGGTCGATTTCATAAACTTTTTTCTTCTTTGGAAGCTGAAAAAAATTAAAAGACAACTTGAATTGAATATTCATTTCATTTTTCATTTGCAATTCTGTAAACAGGGTGAACTTCAATGTGAATTATGAATTACAAACTCCCCTGTTTGCAAAATAATAATTAAAAATTTACAACATTTGAAAAGAATATTTATATATATATATATGATATAGGTAAAAACAAAAATAGAAATGAAAACGACAAGAAATAATTAAGACCGGCCATTTTTTAATAACTTCTGAATTGGGAAAAGGATTTTGCTCTCTCCAATTCGATGTTTTAATTGCTACAAAGTTTTGTTCCTCTTTACGAGAAAAATCTTTGGACACATGCTGTTCTTTGAAAAGTAGCATGGTTATCAACATGTACTTGATGGTACAAAATTATTTAAGTCATCAAAAAACTAGAAACATGATCGATCATAAAATCATTATTAGCCTCAGGTTGGATAGGGGATAGAATAAAAAACACAAGGATAAAAATCCAAGAAAAAGTACAATAAAATAGAATACACTAAAATACCATATAATGCAATGCAATATAATAAAAAAGCCAGTTGTTGTATTGTAAAATACCATATAATGCAATGCAATATAATAAAAAAGCCAGTTGTTGTATTGTATTTTATTGTATTGTATTGTATTGTATTGCATTGTATTGTATTGCATTGTATTGTATTGTATTGTATTGTATTGTACTGTATTGCATTGTAACGTATTCGGTGTCTTTTCCTTGAAGGGTATTTTTCACACTTAAATGTTAAATACATTCTTCTTCGTGCTGCGTAAATTAAGAACAAGGTTTTGATTCTAGAAAAATATTTTTAACTTTTTTACTTTTTATGCTAAATCTCTTGAAAAACAGTCTCTAATGACTCACGCGATGGCCGTGGTGAAATAACATTTATGAAATGACACTGTGAAGATTAGGTGAAAACTCAAGGATTTCCACAAATACGTTTACCACTAAATCTTCACAGTTATCTGCTAATTTCAAAGCAACTTTCTTTAAGTACAGATAGGAAAACATAGGAAAATTGCTCACCTCCTCTCTCAGTGTTTGTTGACCACTACTGCTTGTTGCCTGGGCCGCTTTTCGTTTCGACGATAATTGCTGTTTTGCATCTGAAAAATAAATTGAAAGATTGCGATATTTAAGGATACCAAAATTACAGTTAGTATCATCTTCTCTTAGATGCCTTGCTTAGGCCTACTGCGAATAAGTAAGCGAGTAGGTAGCAGCAGTCTCATAACGCATCTCTGAATAAAGAATATTTTTAGTCACCTTTTGAGCTTGAATCATTCTGAACAGTCTTTGAACTATCGTTTTCTTTCAGCTTCACTACAGAATCTTTCCATTTTTTGTTTATCTGTGGATTAATAAAGCTTTGCAATCATTAAGCAAGTAATCAACCAAGCAAGTAAACAAATAAGTAAGCAATCAAGCAAGAACTGAATTGAAAATTTACAAATCGAAATTCTTGCAGCTTGCCTTGAAAATATTGAAAATATCAACAATGTTCAGGCTTAAAAATATATCTTTTTCAAAATATTAAAGTCGAAAAGGTTTTTATGGAAAAATCTGCTAATTCACCTCGTCAGGGTTGACGTCCGCATTTTTCTTGGGAAGAAACTGAAACATAAAAGTTTTGGCCAGAATTTACGATTGGTAGTTTATAAGTAACTAAAGTAAATCAATAGGAGTCTAGTGCAGTTATGCTCATTAACGACTATTTGTTTAAAGAAAGTTGTGTAATTATCGCTATTTAAGAAAAATTAACTTCGCAAACAGCAGATTTCTAGAAGAGACAACTGAAGAACGAATTAGAAATTGAAACCATTCTGATTTCCGATGCCGTTTATGCTTAACTGATATCCAATCACTGGGGTTTCGATAGTTTCAGTTTTCATACTTAAATATTTGCTACGACTTGCAAATTTTGTATATTTTACATAAAGCTATTTCACCAAATACAAAGATGAGTGGAACCGTGAATGGCTGGATGTCAAGTCTCTAATATCCTGCGATCAAGGAGTCATGACGAATTAATTTCACATTTCTTCCGAAATTGTTGAAAGATCTGCAAATTTCCAAAGTTAAGGTTAGAGTATCTAAAGAGAGGCATTTATTTCACTTGTGTCAAAATTGGAATGATTTTAAAAATCCTCCCTCGTTTCAAAACATGATTTGCGCCTCAAGTACCTTGTGAAGCGAAAAGCCCAATACACGATCCCTTGGTGGAGTACCATATCTTTTTATTTCATATACCTTCATTTTGCCTTATACTGTAACGATACACTGTTTTAATCATGCTAAAAGGATGTGCGTACTGAAAAATTAATTGAAATGAAACTTATGAACTTGAAAACGCAGATTTGATAATTGTGAACGCACAAAACGTGGATAAGCAATTATCACATTGCTTAAAAGTGCATGTGGGTGTACAAAATTGTGAGATTTAGCTTGAAAACAACAGCTGTTTGGGAGACGTATTCGCTTTTTTTGCAAGACTTTCTAGAACCCTGTCTCACTGTTTCACTTCAAGGATTTGCATATACTTTACGTTTGCAATTAGATTTTTAAATCTCAAAGAGAGAAATCTGAAATAAATTTGGGTATAGTTCACTTGGGTATTAAAAGGATATCCTATATCATCTCAGCGCTAAGCAAATGTGCCAACTCCCTTCAACAAACACCCGGCGTTATGATGTAAAAGTCCTATAATTTGAAGAAAATTCAATGTAGAACACCTTAAAAAATTGCATCAAACCTAAAATTTCATTTCATTCCTTACGTACGGTAACCCCATCAGCTAATGCTGCTTCTCAGGGGGGCGTGAAAAATTAGACAATTTAAAATTCAATATAAAGTAAATACCTAAATTACAAAACTAGAATAACAGAAAAATAACATAGGAAAGAAAGATATTAAAGTCGATGTTTAAATCTCAGGCTTTGGACCTGAAATACGCAGCGAGGATGGAAATAAACGTCTCATATTTGTTCTTTATTCTCAGTGTGAATAGTGAGTCTAAATTCATCACTGTTCAGAAGTCCTGCTACTGGTGACATTGTAGCCCAGTAAAACCTGCCGCACGGAAGGGTAGGCGGCGTCTAGACCAGCCCAATGATTTTTTCCATTAAAGAAGGGTGCCATTCAGGTTTAGGACCAGTAATCTAGCACCAACAATACGATCCTCGGCCTTTACGGTTTATGAGGATAGCACCCTTGAGCAAGTTGTTAACACAAAATTGCGCCCCTCTCTACCCAGGAGTATAATTGGGTACTTTTTCCGTCGTTATGAGCGCCGTCTGTGGCTGCACCCTGCTGAATGCGATTAAGCATAGCGACCGGGAGGAGAGAGGAAATTGGCTAATACCTGACTATTAACCAGAATTTTTCTGACACAATAACCGTCAGAAGGTGGATTCACTGAACTCAACAGCCATCATGCACTGAACCAATGTCCAACGGCGGTTCAGACAAGTCAGCACGGCATTAATTCTGGAACAAAGCCCCCAGTAGCTCCTGCGGCCATCTAAGCTACCCTGTGCCGTTGATCAACATGATTCCTTCCCAAGGGACGCTGCTCTGCGCCATCATAGCGTCTTCATCATACGCGTAGCCTTAGTTTTTATGGCAGCGATTAAAATTCATCTTTAAACTAAAAATTGGACTTACCAACTCAAATGGGCTTCGGAATGATGCCATTATTAATCCAGCGCGCTTTTCACTCTCCGTCTTGACCCCCTTGATCTGAAACAATCATTTTAATTTATTCGCATATTTACATGGCATGTTTCACATTAATTAACACTACAAATCTCTTGCTGCATGGGTAATTGCTGTATGACAATTTTTTATGGGGGGGGGGTTTGGGTGTTACATCGTAAAATCTATTTCACTTACGGAAGGACCCATTGGCCCAACGACCCTCTGTGAGAATTGATCCTTTCTTAAAAGGAGGAGCGAACTCATCATATCTGGTAAACCCTTGCAATCTGAGCAAGCGCCTCACTGGTCGGCTTTTTCTGCCTTCAGAGACAGTTACTCATCTAGGGTATTGGTGAATTCATTAGGGTATAAAATGCAATACAATGCTAAAGCAAACTTACCCTAATAAAAGTAAGAACTAGAAAATATGGACCGGATGCAGCAAGGGCCAAAGCTCATGGGTAATATTAACAACGGAAATTAAAATTTCGACTGCTTGACATTTGTTGAAAAGATTTGAAACAAAGAAAACACAATGCGGAGGCGCAAGAGGGGGCAGGGGCAGGGGCAGGGGCTGTAGCCTTTGCGTCGTCGGGGAGTCTTACGAAAAATTGTGTCCTATTGCTCAGAAAGATGCCTTTGGTTGTGTTGTAAAGCCCCCCATATCGGGGAGCCTAGCCCTACCGTCGGGAAAACCCTGGCAAGCTGGATCCATAAAACTATTATTCATGGGTTGAGATTTTTATAACCATCTTATATTCTAATGTATCGTAATGTATCTTTAGATTAAATCTAGTTTTGAGTGATAATAGTTGGCCTAAATTGGCCTTCTTGTAGCTATCGAGAAAAGCCAAGTATTAACAAAAAATTTCTTGTTTCACATCACCAATATTTATCAAAACACAGGCATGAACCTTGTTAAAATCAGACAGGTTATCGTTGCAATGTTTTGGGAAAAGTCATTCAAAGTTGTGTAGTTCAGACTTGTTCCATTCCTTGTTTCTGGAGCAAAAAATGCAATAGTTGCATCTGATATACATCAAGTCTTTGTACACAACGAAAACATTGTTAAAAGACCTCGTAAATTCTAATTTATAATTAGTTGATGGGCATTAAATTTATGTGTCCAAAGGCATGTATTTTTTCTGGTTTAACTCGATAAAACGTGGGGGCTTATTCGAGAGGGGGGCTTATTCGAGGGGGGGCTATTCGAGGGGGGGCTATTCGAGGACTTACGGTATTTGCATCTGATAGCGATGTTTGTTATTTTTCTTAAGACATGGACTCGATGTTTGTTGTCTGTGTTTAGATTATGAGCATGTCAAGAAGAGCGTCAGACAGAGGGAAGAAAATACGGAATGCACTTATAGGAGATATTAAGAGGCAAAAAAATAATAGTGATACACACCACTTCCTCTTGGAAGATAGTAATTTCCGGGCTCATCCTCCGCAGGGGCGGCCCGGCTATGGGATACAACTCAAAACCTGTGAGCGAAGTGGCAAAGTTTTCGTCCGTTTGAAGAACTTCAATTGATGATTCTTTGACTGACTGTGAAAGAAAACGATGTGTCAGATATTGGAATGATGATAGGAGTTTGTGTATGGACTATATTGATAGATGAAATATATCGAACATTAATCAATCAACTAATGAATAAACATATAAACGAAGGAACAAAAAAGTAAACTAAGGGATAGGTCAATGAGAAAGATTTTTTTCGTTTTTCATATCAATCAATTTGTATATATCCGTTTCACCCTAAGTGATAATACTGTATTAACTATTGCATTTGGTATGATTGCAAGAGGTGCTATAATTGAGCCGGAGCTTGGAAGTTTACAAATGTGAACTGCAAGTGAATGTAACTATTGTAGCATTGGCCCCTCCCCCTGAGAAGTATCCGAGCTATCGAAGCACCCCCCATCTTTGAGATATAACCGATTCTCCCTGAAGGTCAAACGGCTATGGATTCCTTCCAGGGGGTACGTGTTGAATAAAAGCTTTAAAGAGAGATGCTCAGCAATAACTCTTGCTTATTGTAAACATCGATAGAGGGAACTGTTTGCAAGTGCACAGGAGAGAGAATACCATTTATCTGTTTCGGACGCAGTACCTGTACTCAGTTAAAAACCTTTTCACAGTTCTTCGTCAGTGAAAGATTTCGATGGAGAAAGATTTCGGCGGATAAAGATCTCAGCGGTGAAAGATTTCAGCGGTGAAAGATTTCGGCGCTGAAAGATCTCGGCGGTGAAAGGTTTAGGCGGTGTAAACTAAGCGAGGAACTACCACATCCAGTTTCAATGAGGTAACCAATGAAGTTAACATAGCAGACATGACTGCGGATAACATATCTATGCCATACAACGCACTTGGTTTCAACGGTGTGAACAATACGTACAAGAAAACCAATAATATGACTTTACGATTCCGGTGTCTTCATCGCTCTAGCTCGATAACCGCGGCATTACTATCGTCAACCAACATGCCATTTCAAATCATTTTGATAACGGTACTGACAAAAGACCTCCGTGTGGCATTGCCGATTCACAAATTCATGCTTTCTCTCTTACTGTCAGATACATTCTTAGAGCTAGTTACGTTCATTTGCGCGGTTAGTGCCAATGTGGCTTCTTTAACAACATCGTCCCTGGCTTGTGAAATCGTTCGATACTCGCTGCTATTCAGCACGGTGCTAACAATGGTGGTGTCAAGTCTAACAATTGTTGGACTCTCCATCGAACGATACATTGCCTGCATCCATAGCTTTCGCCACTACGAATGGCTGACGAAAAAAAGAGTTAAGTTCAGTGTGATTGCCAAAGGGATAACTGGTGCCGTTTGCTCGGTGATAACAGTGACACCTTATTCATCAGCTGACGCAAAGACAGTCATTGGAGAGACGTTATTCTTCAAAATCATTGCCGCTATTGTTTTGCCTACTTGCTCCTTGGCGATTGCAGCAATACAACTTCGTTTGTTGCTTTTCAGCCGTACAAAAATGGCCCGATTCAAGCCAGATGGGGCATTCGGTCGCACTGCTGAACTGGTTGACTTTCTAAAGGAAGAAATCAAGATCGCCTTCGTCGCTGGTATTATCGCTTTCAGATACGTCATCGCCTCGCTCTCACTGTGTGTTGCACTCATAAAGGAAATGGTTACCGGCGAAGAAGCACCTACAACTACAGTAGCAGCGATTACCGTTATCTGGTTCATAAACATGACTGCAGACCCGTTTTTTTACGGATTAGGCATGGGAGATGCAAGAAAAGCGATCATCAAAACGTTAAGGAAAATCTTCCGAAGGAGTACCTCAAGAAGATTAGCAGGCCAATCAGGCCCATCAAGAAGGGCAGCCATATCTGCGTATACTGAACAAGAGACAAGTTCAATGTCAGACTCGCGTGGGAACCAACTTGCGATGGCTACAGACACCAGGCCATATCCAAACAATCAGCCTGATACTAACACGGACACAGAAAGGAACCAAGTGACAAATGTGACAACTAATCAGCCTGATGCCAATACAGACACAGAAAGGAACCAAGTGACAATTGTGACAACCAATCAGCCTGATGCCAATACAGAAAAAGAAAGGAACCAAGTGACAATTGTGACAACCAATCAGCCTGATGCCAATACAGAAAAAGAAAGGAACCAAGTGACAATTGTGACAACCAATCAGCCTGATGCCAATACAGACACAGAAAGGAACCAAGTGACAATTGTGACAACCAATCAGCCTGATGCCAATACAGAAAAAGAAAGGAACCAAGTGACAATTGTGACAACCAATCAGCCTGATGCCAATACAGACACAGAAAGGAACCAAGTGACAATTGTGACAACCAATCAGCCTGATGCCAATACAGAAAAAGAAAGGAACCAAGTGACAATTGTGACAACCAATCAGCCTGATGCCAATACAGACACAGAAAGGAACCAAGTGACAAATGTGACAACCAATCAGCCTGATACCAATACAGACACAGAAAGGAACCAAGTGACAAATGTGACATCCAATCAGCCTGATGCCAATACAGACACAGAAAGGAACCAAGTGACAAATGTGACAACCAATCAGCCTGATGCCAATACAGACACAGAAAGGAACCAAGTGACAAATGTGACAACCAATCAGCCTGATGCCAATACAGACACAGAAAGGAACCAAGTGACAAATGTGACAACCAATCAGCCTGATACCAATACAGACACAGAAAGGGACCAAGTGACAAATGTGACAACCAATCAGCCTGATGCCAATACAGACACAGAAAGGAACCAAGTGACAAATATGACAACCAATCAGCCTGATGCCAATACAGACACAGAAAGGAACCAAGTGACAATTTTGACAACCAATCAGCCTGATGCCAATACAGACAAAGAAAGGAACCGAGTGACATTTGTGACCACCAATCAGCCTGATGCCAATACAGACACAGAAAGGAACCAAGTGACAATTTTGACAACCAATCAGCCTGATGCCAATACAGACACAGAAAGGAACCAAGTGACCATTGTGACCACCAATCAGCCTGATGCCAATACAGACACAGAAAGGAACCAAGTGACAATTTTGACAACCAATCAGCCTGATGCCAATACAGACAAAGAAAGGAACCGAGTGACATTTGTGACAACCAATCAGCCTGATGCCAATACAGACACAGAAAGGAACCAAGTGACAATTGTGACAACCAATCAGCCTGATGCTAATACAGAAACAGAAAGGAACCGAGTGACATTTGTGACAACCAATCAGCCTGATGCTAATACAGACACAGAAAGGCACCAAGTGACAATTTTGACAACCAATCAGCCTGATGCTAATACAGAAACAGAAAGGCACCAAGTGACAATTGTGACAACCAATCAGCCTGATGCTAATACAGAAACAGAAAGGCACCAAGTGACAATTGTGACAACCAATCAGCCTGATGCCAATACAGAAAAAGAAAGGAACCAAGTGACAATTGTGACAACCAATCAGCCTGATGCTAATACAGAAAAAGAAAGGAACCAAGTGACAATTGTGACAACCAATCAGCCTGATGCCAATACAGACACAGAAAGGAACCAAGTGACAATTGTGACAACCAATCAGCCTGATGCCAATACAGAAAAAGAAAGGAACCAAGTGACAATTGTGACAACCAATCAGCCTGATGCCAATACAGAAAAAGAAAGGAACCAAGTGACAATTGTGACAACCAATCAGCCTGATGCCAATACAGACACAGAAAGGCACCAAGTGACAATTGTGACAACCAATCAGCCTGATGCCAATACAGACACAGAAAGGAACCGAGTGACATTTGTGATAACCAATCAGCCTGATGCTAATACAGACAAAGAAAGGAATGCACACCCAATTTTTTGGTTTAGGGTTGTACTTTTACTGAACCAGCTCTTATTATATTCTTTTATTTGGGACTGACTCGGTGTAAGAAAATAAAGTAGCAAGTAACGTTGTACATGAATAAGTATATATTTAATGTAATAATCATTAATAGCTCAGTGTTGTACATCTTAATGTTTTATATAATCTTCTTAAAAAAAGGGGTTATTGCATATATTTTGCCTCTATTCATTAAATACCAGGCAAAATAGAATACAGAAAATATCAAAGTTCTTTTTGTAACTGTTAAGGTTATATTCACATTTAAAATGAAGAATAACCATTGGGGCAAGTATCGAAGGAAAAAAGTGTTGGAGGAAATGTTAACAGAAGTCTTTGTTTCTATTTCTTCATCTCAAATGTAGATTTTGCTTTATCTTAAATACTTGTGACGTCACCTTCCCATGATCCTTTGTAACACATCTTTCACTGCAAATCTGGCATCTTGGATGTGGCTATGGGAACGAGAACGTTTATCGTCTTTTCCCGGCTAATTTGCCAAGGGAAAATGGGACGTGTTCGCTTGCGGGCTACCAGTATGCTTCGGTTATGAGCGCGACGAAGGAGCTTAACAAAGCGCCCTACCAGCTCTGACTCGCCATGGTACGACTATTTGCCAAGCGCCAAAACTGCTCATCACAACAATGATGCTGTTGCAGAGCAGCCCCTAGTAATTTTTGTTGGGAGGAGTGTAGAACATTGAATTGTCGAAATATTGGGCGTGTATCACAAATTATTAGTGGGTTCAGATCTCATAAAGTTTTGCCCCGTACAGTCTGCTTTAAAATTTATGTTGGCAATTATCTGACAAAAATACTTTAACATCATTTCATAAAAGAAATACAATTAAATACTAATATCTTAGAAACTTTCAAGTCTAAATGTTAACTAGCAGATCACGGGGGGGGGTGTTACATCCACACCCCCCAAGCAACAGGCCTGCAATGTTGGCACTCCTACTTTCTCATCTGCTACATTGACCATAATTCAACCAGCGGGAGATGTACTCCCATTAACAATGGTGAAATCAAAAATTCATTACCTTTATAGTCCTGGGAGGAGCAACTGAGTGCGAGAGGCCTCCATTTTGAACAGAAAGCTGTAAAAGACAAAGAGAGCCGGAATAAATGACCTTAATCTTTTGCAATGAAAGCATCTACCCTAAAAGCTCTATTAAACTCTTTTTTATGTCCAAAGAGGGCGGGGCTTAATATGGAAGGGGCTTATTGGGGGCGTCTTAGAAGATTGGGAGCTTAATTTAAAAAATCAAGTTCAAGACTACAAAAAAATCATTTGTATTCTCGTTTACTTTTCTGGTTTTAATCTATAAGGCTTCTAGAGAAGCCAGAACTGGACAAGAAAATTCTGACTCTCAAACAAATGAGATTAGAAATTGGCAATTTTACGATGAAATATGTTCCTCTGGATTTGAGAACTTCAGGATAAAAAATACCTGCTTCATTTCGAATAGGAGCCATACCACTCTCTGCACGCAAGGTCTTTTACAAAATGTGGGGGAGGGAGGTAATTAAACTGTTTTGATATGTCATGAAGGGAACTGATCCAGATGTCAGGATCTTGAAAAAATGGGGAAATGCGTTCAAAACATGGCGGAAACTTGCATTACGTAATTTTGAATGGTCCCTTTGGTGCAAATGACCACTATCCACCCCCCCCTGTTTCTGCCCAGTTTGGTCCGATATGATATACCTCTTTCCTTCATATTCGATAATCACTGACATCGATTGAATAGATCAAAAAGGAGATGACAATTTCCAAATATTGTACCATTCAACGGGACCCCGGAGCATATTTTCAAGTGATGGGGCTATTGACGATCGGGTGTGGCCATATTTGGGCGTGGTCACTCACGTTCATGTTGGTGCTTCCTAGAAGTTGATAAAAGGTCCAGACATGCCCAAAGCTTCATGATGGTGATAATGGCCAATAGAGCACAAGTGCAATAGGTATACGTCAAATTGGCAGTTGCATATTTCGATTGGAAAAGTATGCCTCCAAGACCTTGAGGGCCCCTTGAAAATCAGCATTTGCTGAAGGGTTACCCTCCTTAAAACTTTGAAATCAAACACAACACATCGACTACAGCCCCCTCCCCTCCCCTCAGCCCCCCTGGCTCCAGCTTGCCTGATTCACTGAACTAAACATTGGGAGTTCAAAATTAAGCGATGCAATAAATATATTACTCTTTGTGTGCTGTATGCTCGAGCTTCTTTCACCAAATTGTAAATTTCGGCAACGTTTTGTTTAACAAGAGGAGGGATTGGGTTGCAACAAGCCAGGACTCCTTCAGGCTCCCTTCAAAGCAAAGTGACAATAATAATAATAAGAATAATAATCACTTTGTTTAAAGTTGGTAATAAAAATCTACAATAACAACAACATTGAGAGATTCATTAACGACAACAACATTAACAGATTCCGAAATCGTAATATGATTTTGATTAGCTAAACAAAATTGAAGATTAATTACAGATAAAAATCGAAAAGTCTCCGAAGGCGGATGGCAAGGGCCACCACTTTTTAGCTCTGAATGGTAGCTGATTATGTTGTGCAATGGAGAATTATCACAGTTTAACCATCACCATCCCGCCCCCCCCCCCCTCGAAAACAAATTCAACGGGGGCCCTGCTTTGCAATACACTGCTAAATTAAGTAATTCGATGATGAACTGCATATGTAGTGGTGACATAGCGTTTTGCTGAAAACCTTTCTCTGAGTCGCTGTGCATTTTGATTTGCTTGACAAAGTTTCCTAGGATTTTCATCGGCATCAGCCTTAAAGTTATGGTTTGTATTAAGGTTAGGCGATACAGTTGAGTTATCAAACACCATTCGCAAGACACCCAAACCTAAATCACTATTGGTTAAATAAAACCAAACATTTAATAAATCTCTTCAAAAGCTCATTTTTAGCATAAACCCTACACCTAACAAAAACAAAACCGCTAACCCTAAAACTAACACCAACCATAATCTTAAACCCTAGCCTAGCCCTAACCTTATCCCCATCCCTAACCCTGACCTTGACCCTGACCCTGACCCTGACCCTGACCCTGACTTCTAACCTTAACCCATCCAACGACTATTCAAAGCCCTATCTCTCAATCTTGACCCAATCTAACCCCTTTCCATTGTCCTTTCCTTTACCTTAACGCCATCTCTCACCACCACATTATAACCCTGTCCCTTCCCGCTACACCAAAAAAACCGTTACCTTGGTAACTGTTCAGCAATGCGAAGCATCATGTGATTTGGTAGGACGTATCTAAAAGGAAACAATTACTTAAGTTGCAGCATGAAAGCGTATCGTGAATGGCTGCGAGATGAAATTCTTTCTTCATAACTTTAATCCCCCCCCCCCCCCACCGGTCAAAGTGGATAAATAGAAGAATGTTTAAGTTGTATCATAAAGACGGGTGTAACTTGAGGTTGGAAAATTAAGATATAGCATACAAATTTAACAAAGAATGTAATGCAATGTAATGTAATGTAATGTAATGTAATGTAATGCAATGTAATGCAATGTAATGTAATGTAATGTAATGTAATGCAATGTAATGTAATATAATGTAATGTAATGTTATGTAATGTAATGTAATGTAATGTAATGTTATGTAATGTAATGTAATGTTATGTAATGTTATGCAATGTAATGTAATGAATGTAATGTAATGTAATGTAATGTAATGTAATGTAATGTAATGTAATATAATGTAATGTAATGTTATGTTATGTAATGTAATGCTGATGCTTCAGTTGACCTGTTGAATCATTACTGAAACCATTACAAGTGTTCTTCTACAAAGAATACCAATTTTGGTATATTGGCTGTTCACAATCATAGGAAGAACTATCAAATTTTACAAATTAAATACCTCCTCCAATACTCTTTGTATTGACATACATATATACAGAGTACAGTTTAAAAACAGTAAAAAAGACAAATCAATCACCCGTAGCTCTCGTCTTCCTCTCTTGCAGTTCGGTCTCTCCATGCAACTAGCAGTTTCAGGCACTCCAACTAAATGCAAAGATTAATAAGTCAAAAAAGTCAGACCCTTTACCCCCGGTGATTATACAGCTGCACAGTAACACTAACAGCATCTTCTACAATTGCAAGGGGGCACAAAGATCGATGATGTTGGATTGTAGAATCTTAAAGAATGTTTAGAAGCAGATGTTTCCAGATATTTATGGGATTAGTCTTCCCTTTTCTAATAAATAATCACTTCTTGCAAAAGATGATTGGGTCATATTTTTCCCTCCATAGATGGAAGAGTAAAGATGGTAGTCTGGGTACGCTGTCTGTTCGATTTTAATCATTATGCGGTGGTTACATTCTCTGTCGAGTGTCGTGCAAGAAAGTGCTTTTCATTATGCTAACGTTCCGCCTTGGATGCAATTCTAAATAATGTTCACATAAAGAAAATAGAAGAAGGCAAATTTAATATCAAACCTGTTGATTATTGAATTTTTTCTTGTATTTATTGCAAATGTCCTGGTAGGCATCTGGTGTGTATATTGGTTTCTCATATATCTAAAAATAGAGTATTTATGAGAAGCATCCAAGAGATCTAAGAGGCATGGCACAGTGGTGCTCAAATTAAGAAAACCCAGGAGGAAATTGGTTCGAACGGCAACAAATAGGAAAATCGTCAAATTTGCTTTACTTTCTTTATTGACTATTAAACTCTGACTTAAATTTGATACTTAAACTCTCATGTCTAAGTCCATAGGTCAAGTGTTAAATCTTAAGTCCATAGTTCAAGTCTCAAGTATAATTCGTAGCTTAATATGTTTAAGTTAAAGCAGAATTGTCTTTGCTTCGAATGAAACATGGTTGAAGGTCACGTGCTCCTTCGCAGGGTCCCGTGACGTGACCTTCCCATGATCCTTTGCGACAATTCTTTCATCAAAAAACCGGACTATTGGCCACCTAGGAATGCATGACATCAACTTTCTTGTTTTCCAAGGCTTATTTACCACCTTTTTTATCTCGGGCGATGGGCCATTTGAAAAATCAATGGTCTAATAGCATAAATAAAAATAACAAAGTTGTTGATGTCTTTATTTTTCGTCGCTCTTGTCGTCTGCAAAAAACCAGAATTTTTCCAATTTATTCCCCTCCCTATTCGCAACCTTTGCCCAAAACGTTCAAGACGTTCAAGAGCAAAATCTACGTCAAGAAATAAGAAGCATTTTCAATACAAACCTTTGCGCAGACGGTTTTACTCATATCATATACAGCTTTGAGAAGGTTTGACTGGCCACCACCTTTTTCTAAAAGTGTCGTTCTCAATTTGTCATGGATGTAAAGGAGATAGTGCGTATCTTCACGGGCATATTTCACCATTTCATCTGGGATAGGTCTACAAAATATAAGAAACTCGGCAGTTACCTGCACCACGAATGGTGTAAGTATCAAGACACTGTCTTTGCAAACTGTGAAGAGATGACCTCCGCATCACGAAACTTTAAAAGGATTCTGATTGGTTTACTTTTTTCTTACAGTTTATTCAATTGTTAATGAGTTAATTGTAGACTTACCTTAACCTCCAATCAGCCAATTGATATTGTTTGCTAGCATCGATATTACAGTATTCTTTCAGTAGGAAAGCCAGCGAATGTCTCGCCAATTGCAAAACTTTAGCGGCTTGGCCTGTGTCGAACATATTAACGATGTAGAGACCGAAGTCTCTTTGCAGCCATTCGATATCTTTCTCGGCTCCATGAAAAACCTTTAAAAAAATACACAAATAGATATGATCGATATTTTTTGACTAAATGGGTGGCCAACTTTCGATAAACATAGCAAATCTGAAACATGATTTATCATGGTATGTGTACTTCTTATCAGATACTCTCCAGACCTTCGTTCCTTCACTCTTTCGAACATTTTTTTGTTTGTTCGTTCATTTACTCTTTGGTCGATTAGTTGGTTTGTTCGTTCATTCGTTTATTTATTCCTTTGTTTGTACATTGATTCGTAAGTTTGTTTGCTTGTTCCTTCGTTTGTTGGTTTCTTCGTTCAATTATTCTTGGCCTCGTAAGCCCAATTGTTCAATAGTTCACTGATTCATTTTGTCGTTCGTTCTATTTAATTCGTTCTTCGTTCTACGTTCTACGTTCTTACGTTCTTACGTTCGTCCGTTCGTTCTTTCGTTCGTTCGTTTCTTCGTTCGTTCCTGCTTTCATTTTTTTGTTCATTCGTGCGTTCATTTGCTCGCATGCTCATTCATTCTTTCGTGTGTTCACTTCTTCAATCTCTCGCTTATTCTCCTACTCCCTCGCTAATAAACCAAACATGAATGATAGAAAAGCACATGATCGTGTAAAAAAATTCAAAATAAGTTTACCTTCAATATGTTTGGATCAGTGAAAACTTCATTCAAAATCTGAAGATCTTCTCTTAAACTGATGGTATCGATCAGGAAATCTTCCTCCCTTGTTGAAATTTGCATCAAGCAAGTGAATCCAAGAAACGAGCGGTACGAATGATGCTGCAAAAATTATAATAGCGCAACAGGCTAAGATAGAAAACTATCTGCTTTGAAGTCTTAAGTTTATTCCTTTAAGTGTTTCATGCTTATCTATACTATCTTGACTACCACAAAGCCGAAGCCATTGGAGCGCCCCTTGCAAGTGTAGCAGCGCCCCCCCCCCCCCCCAAGTGTAGCAGGAAGCCACACGTATTACGTCATACAGTTAACCTAGTTATCAATATTATAATTAGCATTTCTTACTGTCAATCATGTTTTGTTTCTTAGATTACATAAATTTAGGTATTATAATTTGCAGAGCACTCTTCTTGATTCTTGATTTGGAGATCGCCATGTATAGATGAAACTTTGTCTCCTTATTTCTCAAAACCTCTCGCATTCACGAGTCGAAGGCTGACATTGACCATTACACAAGGACCACAAACTGTCATTTCGACGGAAATTTGGCCTGATTTTAACAATAGATTAAACAATGGATCTATTGTTTTGCTGTCAATTGTCGGCAATTTTGTCGCAAATTGCCGGGAGTTTTGTCTATCGTGCCCCCCCCCCTGGACGGAGATGGCTGGATTCGGCCCTGCTCTACCCACAACGTTTTCCGTCTAATGCTACTACTTCAGTCTTCGGGCTAAAATCAAAACAAGAGGTTGCCTTTTGGAAACCCTACCTCTAAATCAATCGCAATTTCTTTAACATTTTTCAGTTTCTGCAACAATTTATCGAGCTGCTTCACATCGTCTATGATCTCTAGCGATGTGTCGTCTATAGATTTATACATCTAGAAATACAAATAATCAATTATTACTTTATTTATTCATATAAACATCAGACTAAATTAAACATTAGTTTTACTCCCCAATTCTTCATTTGTTCATTTAGTTCCTTATTTATTCTTTCGTTCGTTCATTATCTTCTGTTTGTTTGTTTGTCATTTGCTCTTTTAATTTTCATTGGTTCCTTCGTTCGCCTGTTCGTTAGCTCCTTTGTTAGGTAGTTAGTTAGTTAGTTAGTTAGTTAGTTAGTTAGTTAGTTAGTTAGTTAGTTAGTTAGTTAGTTAGTTAGTTAGTTAGTTAGTTAGTTAGTTATTTAGTTAGTTCGTTTGTTCGTTTATTTTTTGTTGATTCATCCGTTCCTTCGTTAGTTCGCTCATTTGCTCGTTCAAGTCTCTGTTAGTCGTCGCTCGCTCGTTCGTTCGTTCGTTCGTTCGTTCGTTCGTTCGTTCGTTCGTTCGTTCGTTCGTTCGTTCGTTAGCATCTTAGTTCATTCGTTCAATCGTTCGCTCATTTGTTCGTTAACGAGAATAACATACGCCATCTTGTTATGCAGCAAATAACAAAGAAATCTGCACGAATCTCCCAAGGCAAAAGGAGAACAATAAAAGACAATCTTACTTCTATTGTTCCCTTCTCCAACTGCCATGGTTTTGCCTCGAAGGAGTCAAGCTCAACTTTATATGGGTGTCTAGAAAAAAAGAACAACTCTCGTACAATTTACTTATTTCTAAAAAATATTTTGGATACAATGTTATCAGTTAAGAGTGACGTAAATATTACATCATGATGACGCCACTATGACGTCATGGTTTACAGTTGCAGCTGGAGATTAAGTAGTATTTCTAAGAAGAATTTTCATAAGTTTTGATGTAGAGTTTACCAAGTCTAGGACACAGTTGGTGGAACTTGCGACAAACAGGTATTACCGAGAAGGACTATTTAACCATGTACTCCCGGTGACAATACATTTGTACAGTAGCATCTAATGCGTTTGGTCAGATTGCAAGGGGGTACTATAATTGTTGAGGTTGGCGCAAAGCAGCCTCAGAAATGTGAACTACAAATGAATCAAGCTATTCAAGCATCAGAACCACTTCCTAAGTAGTAATCAATTCTCGCTGAAGATCAAAGGGCCATGGGTAAAACATTAAAAAACCATAATTTTGATAATAAAGTAAGCGGACCTGTCTTCAAACATGTCCAAATCATCTCCTAGTCTTTGTTGATGAATAAAATCATCAACGATGGAAGAAATTTCATCTCTCGATCTTTCATCTTGAAATCTCTGGGCTAAAAAATGTTTAATGTTGAATGAGAATTAAACTACAAGAAGGTGAGTTACATGAAGTGATCAAAGGAAGGCTTCACCTGTACCGTATCAAGCGATTGAAAAAGTGATTGATTTATTGACGGATTCATCAATTGATTGATTGATTGATTGATTGATTGATTGATTGATTGATTGATTGATTGATTGATTGATTGATTCATTGATTGATTGATTTATTGACGGATTGATTGATTGATTGATTGATTGATTTATCAATTGATTGATTGATTGATTGATTAATTGATTGATTGATTGATTGATTGATTGATTGATTGATTGACTGATTGATTGATTGATTCAACATAAAATGAAAGAAATAAATCACCGTATAACATCACCGCGTAAAAATCTTACCAGGTCGCCATTCTTTTATTGCATTTGGTTTCACTTTCAATATTGGCACAAATGGTGCGTTGCTGTTATCGACCTTTCGCTTCCATTTCAACTGTGGTCTTTGAATATTCCGTGCTGTTATCAAATTGAATTTCTTCCAAAGTTCAGATTTCTCCCTGTTTTTGCCCTAAAATCAAATAAAAGACTGAATGTAAACGGTGTTTATAAAAAAATCTTTTCAAATAGATTCAAATAGATTCAAATAGGTTCAAATAGATTCAAATAGATTCAAATAGATTCGAATAGATTCATATAGATTCAAATAGATTAAAATAGATTCAAATAGATTCAAATAGATTAAAATAGGTTCAAATAGATTCAAATAGATTCAAATAGATTCAAATACATTCAAATAGATTCAAATAGATTCAAATAGATTCGAATAGATTAAAATAGATTCAAATAGATTCAAATAGATTCAAATACATTAAATAGATTCAAATAGATTTAAATCCTCTCATGATCACTTTCATCACTGATTTTATCTATCAAATGATCACTATTCAAGTTGTTTGACCATTCGAAAAAGACATTTTTTTGTGACAATGTGAATTTTAGATTTTGGTGAATTTGAAATTCTAATCTATCAAAAATTTGATTTTTATATCATTTGGCGGGGGTTCTTATTACAGAACAAACCAGACGAAACTTTGACAGACAATCACCTAAAAAAAATTGACAAAAAGCTCTCTCTTTCAATTGTTATTACGAGTCTATGGACCTAACATTAACTAAACTTGGTATTGATGGAAAGCTTTATTTTTCTTCTATATGACAATATTGTTTAATTTTTGATTGTAGCTATTATTTAATGGACTCGGTCCCTCAATTCCCCGAAATAAAGTGCATATTCCTCCTTTCCCATTCCCATCTCCTATATTCCAGCTTTTAGCGATAGGCGCTGGAAGGCAGTACGGACTGCCGCTGGATATGAGGCTAAATCACACAAAGGAGGCACGGGTTAAATTAAAAGATACAGAATCTGTGTTCAAATGAATACCGTCTGCTTGTTCCAGGTAGAAACGACCGAAACGGTAACTGGCGTTGTTGCTGAGGCAAGGGGCTTGTCTGTTTTGCTTGGGTTGATGATTTCATCAAGTTGTGCATCCTGAAAAACAAATCATAAAATAAGCATTAGATGGAAAATGTTGTTGTAACAAAGTTTGCAGAGTATGGCCGATCTTGACAAGATCTTGGGTGCGCCAACATTCCCGCACCTCAGGAGCGGGTGCGCGAAACCGTACAAAAATCGTAAGGTGCGCCACTACACTATGGGTACCACTGCACAAATATAAAAACTTCAAAATCAGCGGCGTGTCCAGGTGCGCTTTCTTAGGCATTTTAGAATTATCTTTGGTGCGCCATTGCCATACTCTGCATTCTGGAATAAAATAAAGTAATAAACAGCTGGCTGCCTTGTGGATTCTCGTAGAATACTTGTGACGATGTATCTGAATAACAGATATAAGGAACAAGGCAAAGTAGCAAGATTATAGCTCTGGTTTGTTACTAACATGCATAAATGTTAGGGGGTGGTGCAAGAGGGGGCAGAGGGGGCTGCAGCCCCCCGTAGGCCTGGCTGGAAAACTTGCATCGGCTCGCAGCTTCACTTTCCTTTGAGTCGATGTGTCGCACCGCCCCCTACATTTGTCGCACCTTATTTTGTTACATGAAGTGGTACAATATAGGCGTTTCACGCCTTTTTTAAAACAAACATTGTGATGGCAAACAATGGGGGGCTGGCTCAACTTGAAAGAAGTACTTATAAGAAGGGAAAGGGGTAATAACACATGAAGCTCATTAAATATTTGCCTGGTTTTGCTAGCAACTCCTTGAATTTTGTCGCATGTCGGCGCGTAATAGGCTTTGCTCGCACGTCGCAGCGGAAAAACTGTTGTTGGTCGCAACTACGCGTAGGCAAAAACAGGCATATTTTCCAACCCGGCCCGTGGGGGAGTGTCAGCTGTAAGTTTTAATGGAAAATTGTCTTCTTATGCTTAGAAAGATACCCTCTTTTCAGTTATAATGGCCTCCTGTCGGGCCAATCCTGGTGCCACCACTGATCGATGTGCATGTACATACATTGGTCATATCAACAAATGAAGTAAAGAAAAAAAAGCAGGCTGCATAATGGATTCACCAGGAATACTAGCATAATGATGTTAAGTAGATATTGAAATATTTTCTTGCTAATATTTCTAATTGGCACACGAGGCTTTGGTGGTGCTGGCATAAAGATGATATGGGAGGTATGAAAGTGAAACAGAGCAATTGAATTTATAATCTTTAATTCTGCACCTAAATACACAATAGGTTATCAACATCTAATCTTTCTACTTACTATTCGCTCAAGTAGCATATCATTTGCCTCAACAATACTTTCAAATCTCTCTTCAATGTCATTATGGGGATATCTTCGTGATGAACTCTGAGGCCATCTACATTGCAAACCTTGATGGCGTAAGACTTCACCAATCCTAAAATAGTTCCGTTCTGCTCAGTTAATCTTTTTCAAAGTCTTCTATTTACAATTACTCCAACTGACACTTATCTGAGTAACTACTTAAGACAATGCAAAAAAATCAAAGAAAGAATCTATAAAATTTGTATGACGAGAATTCTTATGAATTAATCAATGGATGAATCAATTAATCAATCAATGAATCAATCAATCAATCAATCAGTCAGACAATCAATCAATCAATCAATCAGTAAATCAATCAATCAATCAATTAATCAATCAATCAAACAATCAATCAATTAATCAATCAATTAATCGATCAATCAATCAATCAGTAAATCAATCAATCAATCAATCAATCAATCAATCAAACAATCAATCAATTAATCAATCAATCAATCATATCAATCAATCAATCAATCAATCAATTAATCAATCAATCAATCAATCAATCAATCAATCAATCATATCAATCAATCAATCAATCAATCAAACAATCAAACAATCAAACAATCAATCAATTAATCAATCAATCAATCATATCAATCAATCAATCAATCAAACAATCAATCAATCAATCAATCAATCATATCAATCAATCAATCAATCAATTAATCAATCAATCATATCAACGAATCAATCAATCAATCAATCAATGAGTAAATAAAAAATGAATGAACAACTCATGAAGAACTTAATTAATGAATTAATGAACAAATAAATTCATGAATAAACAAAATGGAATGAACAAACAAATGATTAATAATGAATAAAATGATTGTATAAACAATGAATAGATATTGATAAGAATTAGTGAATAAATGAGTGAATGAATTAATGACAAATTAATGAACTGAAAGATTTAAAATACCATTTTCAGCAGCTTTAAACAAGCATTTGTGTTTTGCGAATAATACATCAAGCAATTGTGTTCACCTTAAAACAATTCATATAATTTTTTCCATACTCACATGTTGAGTATATCAACACCTTTGCTGGCACAGAAATCTTTGTATTGTTCAAAACTTGCCCAGAATTCGTGGTCATCATAAGTTCTTGCCAATTCATTTGAGGCCCTTGTGCACTGTACAATGGTTTTCAAAAGACTCTAGGAATAGAAATAGAAAAGGAATGATTTGCCAGGCTGGGGTGGAGTGTAGATCAATAGAATTGTCTGTTTGATAAAGAATAGAGCTATCATCAATAAGGCTTTACACCCAGGTTTACATATGCAGGCCTGGCCATAAGAAATTGAACAGGATGGCGGTAATTCCCCCCTTCTTGTTGGTGTCAGGTGGGCGATCTTTACAATAGAGGAAACTGGTTTGCAAATGCTTTGAGGCCCATGTAAAAAGAAATTGCATACGTTTGCCATGTTTTAAAATAGGTAGTTACAAAATCGAGTTCCTTCAGTTTGATTGCTGTGATGGATTTCAAAAATCAACGAACAGATTAGGACTATTACGGGAAACAGGAACCGCCTTATTACAAATGATATAACAGTTATGATTTCTCTTGTTGATAGAAATTCAAAAGGGTGAAAAAATATCAGGAAGTGTTTAATTGGCAAAGGTGTTAAGAAGACTCACTAGGCAAATAATGAAAGGAAAACCCAGGCAGGCGGTTTCGTTAGCAAATGATCAAAAGGGTAGGCAATACATCGCCCGCCTCGGACGATTAAGGCAGGCGTGGAGGCCCAGGTGGGCGATCACCCACCTCAAGCCAGGCCTGCATATGTGCTCTTTGATGGAAGAAGGACTGGAAGATCTGACACCTTTCTTAAGTGATTCTGCAAGTTAATTCTCAAGTGCTTACTAGCCATAGGAGAAAGGTTCGCATCAAAAATTTCACCACTCAAAGTCCTTTTCTGAGTGACCACAAGTGCTGTCAGCAGTAAACTTTTATAGTAAGGTACAATAGATAGAGTTGCTTGAGAAGACATCTATTTAAAAATATCCCTATGTTTCATTGTCTTTAAATCATAAACATGGTTGCTAATTTGCTAGCAAGGTGGTAACTGACTGTGATCAAGCTTAAGAGCAATTTTGGCAACATAATAAACAGCAATCATATATGCATAATTAAGAATTGCATTTATTGTTTATTTATACCAAAATGTAAACAATGAATAAATGAAATGACATGCTGCTTTTCTAAAAATAGGTTCCCTTTTTATAAAATGATTCAAATTTTCCCAGCAAAAAGATCGGTCTCTCCCATTTTGTTTGAAATCATCTTGATCATCCTTGAAAATATCTTTTATCAGAAAAGTATGGCATCTAAATAATTGTCATGTTGCTACACTTATAAAACTGTTGATCATAATTTTGAAAATAATTTAAGAGGAAGACACACCTGGTAAAATTCATTAAATGAGGGATAGCCAAGAAATTCTTTACTGTCTTCTGACATTTTTGTGTCTTAAATGGTGGAAACCTGCCAAAGGAGAACATCATTGACTACATGATCACATTTGCCAAATTTTGGAGTGCAAAACAATAAATCAATCAAAAATTCAGCCTTAATGCACAACATACCTTCCAACAGCAACAACAATTTTAAACACAGTAAAATACGATATATTCTTGGGTTACCCAGGAGGTTTGGGATGGGTCAGGGTCAGGGTTAGGGATAGTATTGGTTTAATGGGGCTTGGGTTAGGGTTAAGTGCATAAAACCTATTATATTCAAAATTGATGTTGCTATCTGCACATGTCAGGTACATATCTGCATTAGCGCCAAAAACTCTGTTAAGTGAGTGTAACAAAGCTACAAATGCTTCTGTGTTGAGTGCAAATTTTGCCAAAATATTATGACAAACTTTGGAAATATTTTATCAATTTCTCTGTGATATGATGATGATTATTACAAGCATTGTTATATCTAGGCAATGCTCCAAAAAAAGGAAAAAAAAAACCATCAGACAACAAAAACAATATGATACTAATAACAATGATAATAAAGGTTATTAGGATACAAATAAAAATAATAATTCAAGCGCCAGAAGAAGTATCCTATCTCTAATTTGTAATTTACTTTCTTGTAACTGAGACGCCTTATACGTTGCACCCTTGAAAAGGCTATTTCCCTTGATATAAGAAATTCATGTTATGCTGCAATTGGAAAAAGAAAAAAGAGAAATAAAGCTCTTCAAGTTCTTGAGTATGTTTTATCGGAAATTTAAGGGATCAAGCCTTTCAAAATATAAATTATGAATATGAATTTTCTACACCGATAGGGGGCTGTACAAGCTAGTTTTTCACTTTATGTGCATTGGGGTATATAGGCTGTCATTCATCTCAGTGTAAACTACCTCATGATAGAACCACAAATTACAAGAAAAGTTAAGCATTAGATGGGTAAAAAGGAACATTATATTTAACAACTTACAGTTTCTGTAAAAATCAAGGGATTCGGCGTTCTTCAGCTAATTATATGAAATTCAACATTTCCACTCAAGTGTTCAAATAAAATCTTCTGTACAGTCCATGCTGTTTTCGAAGTCTCGTATCCATAACGAGACCATACAGATGGACCACATAATGCGGGGAGGGTGTTGGGGGGTATTCAATTCATCATTAAATTACAAGGAAAAATTAGCCGTTGGAGACAGTTGTGCATCTGGGTTTATGCCTTGAGTGGGCTCAATGGGTTTGGGGGAAACTGCGGCCATTCCGAAATGCTAGAACAATACAAATCCTCTAGCATCATACTGATTGCTGAAAATATGGAGTTTAACGGAAGGGATGCTCTCTCCTCGATTAGTCTATCTACTGACAGACAGCTCTGCCGTTAAAGAGTTTCACTCACAAAGGCTTTATATCATCTTTTCGTTAGTTCATTTCTGTTTGTATTGTTATAGATCATTGGTTATTATGACTAACATAAGATTTTAAATCAATATGTTTTTTCGTCATCGTCTATGCCAGTCGCTTTCAAAAAAGCTGTGATTCCTACAAGATGTTCCTGTATCTAATGTTTTTTGTACAGGAAATCAAGTTGTGTGAAGTTTGAAATGAACTGAAACTAAAACGTACTAGCACTTCGCCATGTCATACGTGACATTGGTGTGGACGAGTGGTTAAGGCAAAGGTCTGTGGACCTATGAGATAAGAAGCGTTCTCTACAAGCCAGCGGTTCAAGTCCAAAGTCAGAACCTTTCTCTACCAGCCTGCCCAGCTGTCCATCTTTAGGAGTAAATGGGTAGCCAGGAAAAGATAAGAGAAGGACGACTGAGATGGTTTGGACATGTTCAACGAAGAGGTGAAGAGTATGTAGAAAGAATGGTCGTAGGAAGAAAAAGACAAGGTAGATCAAATCGTAGAATGCATAACTGCTACCAAGAAGATATGAGAGAAGTAGGAGCAACAAAAGAAGACACCCAAGATCGTGAGAGATGGAGAAGGAAAATCTGCACCGGCAACCCATGACCGCCATGGAATAGCCAGCAGAAGAAGAAGAAGAAGAAGAAGGGTAGCCAGGATAAGTTCTGAGGGCACAGGCCTTAGCGCTTCAGGCCCACGTCAGCTTGATAGCTGCCAGAACCCCAGCCTGGGGAAGCAAATGAATAAAACAAACGAGCAATAAGAAACAATGATAAGTGAAAGATATTCTTTCTACTCATGACTAGTATAAATCTCTACATACAGTATTAATTCTAAAATATAGACAAATCATTTCCATACTTTAATTACGCCATCTTTAGATCCACTAATTAAGAAATTTTGAGGTAATCTAGTCATAGCAATGTCTGTTACACAATCATGGTGTCCCACAGGGGTCTCATCTGGGCCCTTTCGCACTGATTCATCGATCAATTGTTTTCTTTCGCAAGTTTCGTAGATAACTTCCGTTCCATCGATGAGACGGTTCCTAGAAAAACATCGTAAATTCGATGAATTGTCAAAATGTAAGTCTTGGAATTCGAATGTAACTGTAATCGCGAGCAAAAACTCCTTTCGGATACAGCCCTCTACATGTAATCCAACCCTTAAGCCTTTCGCACCCGGATTTATTTTCATTTAACTGTTAAAACCTATATAAATCTACGCTTTTCAGGGAGTAGCACAGTCAAATGAATTAGGTGAAAGCGGAAACTATTATAGAATACTCCCATCAGAACATTTATAATATTTTTTACTTTAACCCTTGAAAAATTATCTTTCACGATGTTTGTCATTGGGCCACATGGCCCTTCCGGGGGTGAAATGGTTGATTAGAATGAAATGGATTGTACTTACGTATAGGTAACATCAACATGATCCAGATTGTCTGTTGCTGCCCCCGTAACCAAGCAAGAATTTTCGGCTCGACGGACGTCCCACAAGCGAATCCGTTTGTCAAGCCCACCTGTTACAAAGTAAGTCTTATTTTCTTGGTCTGATGCATGGATAGCCAAGACCGCATCGTTAGAAACCTGCAAGAAATGGGGAGAAGAAGTGAGAAATCAGGAGAAATCATCAGAAACGGTAAGAAATCGTGAGGAATCGTTAGAAATAATTTAAAACTGGGAGATATCGTAGAAAATCGGCAGAAATCCGTAGAAATCGGCAGAAATCGTGAGTAGTCGAGAGCAACCGTATGAAATCGAGAGTAATCGTGAGAAATCGTTAGAAATTGTCAGAAATCGGGAGAAACCATCAGAAATCGTCAGATATCGTAAGAAATCGTGAGGAATCGTTAGAAATCGTCGAAATTGGGAGAAATCGGGAGAAATCTCGAGCAATTGTGAGGAATAGTTAGAAATCGTGACAATTATTCTCAATATTGTTTATTTACCAATGTTTAATATCTCGGTCATATATGTTCTTATGCCTTGCCTACCTGTGACTGCGACAAAGGTGGGTACGGACTGGCCCACAATGTCTGCTGCCTGGCACTTGTTTCAAGGTCCCACATTGATACTTCATTATTCCCTTGAAACGCAGCCACGATCCATGATTGCTCAGTGGGGTGACTTGTCACCTTCCTCACTTGTGCTCCTAGAAAATGCAGAAGATGATGAAAAAGGCAGTTCTCATGAGCAGGGGCGTCAATTCTAACTCCGTGCTGGGAAGGTGATGATACGTTTGACCTCCAAAAGGCACTCTTTGACCCTCAAAAACTGTTAGATTTGCCAATCTTGGTAGCCATAGCCTGTCCTTAGGTGCCTATGTTACCCTGCAAGAATATGTTATTTTCATAGATTGAAAAGTGAGTCCCCTAGCTCCTCTCAGATAAACATGCTCATGGACATCTAGACAGTGACCGACAATTGGGAGGGGGCAGAGAGGCAGCCCCCAATATTTTGGAAGACAATAGTCTTCTGTTCTAAAACAATGGAAATGTGTAATGTCTACCAAAACCATAGGCTTAACCCCAAATATTTGGTCAAGTGTCCGCCACTGGATCTAGGGTTAGGAAAAAAATAACGATCAAATGGTTACCAGCTGGAGGGAGGTTCAAGAAAAACAAAAGAAACTATAATGGCACACAAAAGCCATTTTCTATTGCCTTGTGAGGAAGGTTTGCCTTTCGGCAAGTTTTTGTCCGGAGGAAGGTTTACAACTTTCCTGGACTTTGGGACATGCACATCAGACTCGAGCAGTAGAAACCGCAAGTTGCGCTCGGTCAAATTGCTAAATTTTAAACAAAGCCAAGCCCTGGTTGTAAAAATTTGTGTATACCTCTTGCATGTTGAATTGTAGTAATGGGCAACTGGAACCTCATGTCCCAACAGATAATTGCACCCTCACTTGTTCCACAACACAACCAGCATTGGAATGGATCAACTGTAAAACTGGTGATCAACCCTGTAAAAAAGACATGAAAATGCTCTAATTAATCAATCGTGTAAAAAAAGATCGCACTAAAAGAGGGACCAGAACAGGCGCGTCATTTTATACATCGTGTTAGGAGGGTGATTTCCTGCAAAAGTGAATCTATGTACTTCCAAAACTCTTAAAATTGCCCATCTTGTAGCTAAAACCTATCCCTGGGTGCCCGATTTTGCCATGCAAAAGACGATATTTTCATAGTTGGGAGGATGAGCCATAATATGAAAATCTTATGAAAGCCGAAATAATACATAATTTTTTCTAAAACTAATTTATTTCTTAAATCGTTTAAAGATTTTTTAAAATTGTTTTATATTTAGGCGATCTTGTTTAAAATTATAGAAATTATAGGCAGTGGCATAGGAACCCGGGGGGGGGGGGGGCTTGGGGGATTTCTCTGAAAAGTGCTCCTTTTTATTCTAAAAGTTGCCCGTTTCATTATAAAAATCCTTTTTAGCGTGAAAGTGCCTTATTGTGGATGTCCCTATAGAATGAAATAATGCCCCCTTTACTGCCCCAAACTTTTCAAAACGTTAGTACGTCGTTAATGATTATATGAAGTTTTGCATAGCATAGCATATCAGATATATTGGTGCTGTAACGATATCATCAAATTGCCAACGGATTTCGTGCAATTTAGTTTGTCAAGAGCTATGAAAAAATGTAGAAATTACTGATAAAATATGGCAAATCTCACCGTGAGATGCCGTTGGATGCGCTAGGAATCAGAATTAGCCCCCACACGACATGGAGTACGAAACTACTCAAATGCGGAAGTTAATTGCATGTAAACCGGAAGCCCAGAGAATTTCTGGTTTTGACTCTCAACCGTGCGGCGCCGCAGAGGCGGCGGCATCGGGAGCGTCGTTGCGAGAAACGTGGAAACGATCCTACGAGGGCACACGCGGGTTAGATCTGGCGATTATTTCTCAAACCGATCATAACCTGCGCAGTGTCAGCGAATCAAGTGCGCTTCCGGTAATATGAACAAGAACAATCGATATTTATAACAACGCAAAAAGTGAGCCGCCATAATAATTTTAATACTAGCGCATGCGTATATAATAGCAATGTTTAACAAAAATGTTGTTTTATGAGACAAGTGTTTGATTTGAGAAGGTAACTTCTCAGACAAACCCCCGTGAAATCTTTGAGAATTTGGGCAAGGGAATCAAAGACAGGGGGCTGTAGGGGGGCGAGTACGATACCTAGAAGGACCAGCAAATTCGTTTGTTTTAGGAGGGAATTTAAATACTTATTTTTGCATCAACTATGTTTGTTTCTTTTTCTTATGAATAAATAAATGTATCCATTTAGTTGTTGATAGGGTTTTGCATTTAAATACGATTAACTAACAGAATATATAAATAGGGGATAAACCTAGTTATTTAGACAGGGGCACACATCTAATATATTGGTTTGAGTTTCATATTATTCTTTTATTTGGCATCGACTGGTTGTAGCAAAATAAAGAAGCAAGTAAGGAAGTTTTTTGGTTTGGGTGTTCTGTTGTAGGATTTTTGTAGCTATGTAGACTAACTTTTTGTATATTTTGGTGGGGGAGGGGGTGTTATATCGATACCAGATGCTAAAAAATACAAACCATGGTGAAGATCATTTTTGAATCGCCATGCGTACTTGTCTGTTGGTTGCCGTAAATCCCAACCACAAATGTAACCAAATACTGTTGCATAGCATAATGTACTTTGTGAACCTGTGAAATTAAAAATTAATCACGTAAATCATGAGGAATTGCTTTCACTCATTTCGAATCATTTTAGTTCATATCCTTTTTTACATGTTTAACCCTTTCGCAACCGGGTTTATTTTCGGTTGACTGTTAAAACTCGTATAATTCTTCGCTTTTCAGAGGGTAGCATAGTAAAATATCTTAGGTGAAAGCGTAAACTACAATATTTTGTACTTAACCCCCTGAAAATCATTCCGGTGTTTGTCATTGGGCCATATGGGCCGTCCAGGGGTGAAATGGTTAAGGCAAGCTACCCTTAACAACAAGGCTCCCCTTTAACGAAAGACATTAGCTAAAATTAACAATGTGAAAGATTACCGGTATCAAAATAGCTCATATCGACTGCCAAGCCCTCTTCGGTAACGTTGAGTTTCTTCTCAATGATTAAAGGCAGCCTCGCAGGGGCTTGTTCAATCCTGAAAGAGTTTCCATCCACAAATTAGACAAAATCATCTATATTATACAATTATTATAGATAATATATAAAAATATGATAAATATCTGGTCATACTTCCCTTGCACCCTTGCCACTTTGCGTTGCTCCTTACATCTGCTATTTAAATCATCTCAAGTATTCCTTGAGAATGAAGTAGGCAGCATGCTATTTTGTTCTCTACTTTAATATAAAATGATCGATGCATATATGAAAGTAAGAATATGAGATTATAGTCTTGCCAAATTGCATTGTTTCTTATACCTCTCGTTTCTATACAACTTTCAAGTATTCCTAGAGAATCACGTATACAGCCTGCTATTTTTTTCCCTACTGTACTTGTTACGTTATTATATTTAACAGAATAGCTTCAGGACCGATTACCCGAAAATAAATTAATGTTTATGAAGAAATCGTCTACCTGACAACGTGAATCGATGCATCATCAGACGAGCATGCAAAGGTGTGTGAATTTTGACAGAATGTAAGACAGTTGATTTTACCCACTGCAAAAAAGGAAGGCAAATGTAAATTAAATTGTAAAAACGGGTTTTAACGTTTAAAGAAAGAAAGAAAGAAAGAAAGAAAGAAAGAAAGAAAGAAAGAAAGAAAGAAAGAAAGAAAGAAAGAAAGAAAGAAAGAAAGAAAGAAAGAAAGAAAGAAAGAAAGAAAGAAAGAAAGAAAGAAAGAAAGAAAGAAAGAAAGAAAGAAAGAAAGAAAGAAAGAAAGAAAGAAAGAAAGAAAGAAAGAAAGAAAGAAAGAAAGAAAGAAAGAAAGAAAGAAAGAAAGAAAGAAAGAAAGAAAGAAAGAAAGAAAGAAAGAAAGAAAGAAAGAAAGAAAGAAAGAAAGAAAGAAAGAAAGAAAGAAAGAAAGAAAGAAAGAAAGAAAGAAAGAAAGGAGGTAAATACCGAGCCTGCTGTATGTTAGTTTCGATCTTGTAGTCGGTGATTTTCCATCGAGGCGTTGGGTATCCCAAATTTTTACAGTTGAATCATCTGAAGCCGTTGCGAAGTAAGTGAAGTCATGGGAAACGATGACCCTAAAACAAATGCAAAATGGAAGATTACGTTATTATTATTATTATCAATCAATCAACCAAAAAATCCACTCCATCGTGCAATCAATCAGTCTATGAACCAATCATTTAATAAATAAATAAATCAATCAATCATTCAATCAGTCATTCAATCAATCAATCATTCAATCATTCAATCAATTAATCAATTAATCAATCAATCAATCACTCAATCAGTCTATCACTTAATCATTCAATCAATTAATCAATCAATCACTCAATCAGCCTATCACTCACTCACTCAATCAATCAATCAATCAATCACTCAATCAGTCTATCACTCAAGCAATCAATCAATTAATCAATCGATCAATTAATCAATCAAACAATAATCATAACAATTACTTGATCATACTTATTGACAGATGATTTATGCTCATGTAAATGTGCAACCAGCTGCCCTTTTGGTCTCCAACTAAAACATAAATAACAGTAGCAATAAAAATTCAAATATGAGCACGCAAGACAATGCGCCTAAAATGATTTAAATCAGGTACGCATTTGAGTATCAAATAGTGTTGTAAAGCATCGCAGGGTTTTGTACTTTTGATGCATAGCTTTGCAAAGTATTGCACTCTGTTGCAGGGTGTTGCACTTTGTTGCAGAGTATCAAATAGTGTTGTAAAGCATTGCAGGGTTTTGTACTTTTGATGCATAGCTTTGCAAAGTGTTGCAGGGTGTTGGCCTTTGTTGCAGAGTATCAAATAGTGTTTTAAAGCATTGCAGGGTGTTCCACTTTATTCCAGAGCTTCACAAAGAGTTGCACTCTGTTGCAGGGTGTTGCAAAATTTTAAATCTCAAACCGCTATCTTTCTGCCAAAAGGCCAAGGCATTCTAGAACCCACCGAATTTCGAAACGCGGTTAGAGCTTATGAAACATACCTCGCCTGTTTTCCCTTGCTTCCAATCAAAGATGCAATCAATGAATTGGATTTCACATCTAAAATGAGAAAAAAACAAAGGAATTGTGAGCAGAACAAAGCACACACTTCACCCTTCTATTCTTGGTAGGACTAGGTTACTTAATGCTCTTCAGCGGGAATTCGTCACTTCTTAGAAGGAAGTAGATGATGTCATCAGCTTGATTCATTTGTAGGTAAACATAGAAAGGGTGGGGCAGTGATGCTTGGAATAAAATCAGGGGGTTGGGAAAATGTCAAATAATCAAATGGCAAATGTAAAAGACTAAGACTCAGTTATCCGAAAACTATCCTTCTCACCCCGTCTGTACTCCGCTCTTTTATAAACTGCCAGATTATGGACATCTAGTTTGCATTTTGCATACTTCGGTTGATCGGTCATGGTTTGTTGCTGCGGAGGCTTTGTTTGTTGTGTGTTCTGCGGAGGCTTCTCCGTCTGCTGTGCAAGTGGTTTCGCAGGCTCTTTGACAGCGGCGCTCTCAGTCATGACATCACTCTTAGTGACAGAGGTTTCAGCCTGATAGGGAAAAACAATGACTTCACATCAAGCTGTTTTGAAGTAAGCTGAGCACTTACGCCTGTGGCCCTGACATTTCATTCAATTATTGATATATCTATACACAAAAATAATATCAGCTTTGAAAAGCAGAAGTGAATTGGATCTAAAATGGATCAAAAGATCCAGCAGCAGGTTAGATATCGGGCCAGAACTGGATCGGATCTGCGATATCTCGTGTAAATGCAAGGCGTAACCGTACCAAAAGTAGATCGGATCCAGTATAGATCCGATCAAATTTTACTTGTGTAAGCGTAGCTTTGACACAACAGTCTAAAAAAATAAAACGCCCAATCTGCCGGTGCGACCACTTACTTTGCCTTACTGTAACCATGTCTGTCTGGAGTATCAGCATAAAAGGGTATCTTTTTCCAAAACATGATACCGAGAAATTCTAAATGGGTGAATTTTTATAACGATATTTGCACTTAGCTTGATATGTATCTTTGTAAAAAGTTGGTCGTAATTAGCTTTTTTAGCTTTGAATAAACCCATTGTAAAGAATGATAATAACTATGTTTATTACATGATTTTGATGATACTTATATGTAAGAGTTCATAAGAATAGAAAAATAAAAAGACGAAAGGGGCTCCTTACATCTTCTGATGCAGTTTTAGCAGCGCTATCTGGCGTTGATCTCTTCTTTGAACTTACATCAATGGGTTGAGGTTTTTCTGCGTTTTCTGCCAAGTCTTCCTCGATTTTTTCGTTAGTTTTGAATGACTGTGAAATCGATGCCTGTAACTTCAGAATAAAGAAATTTTTAATCAATTATGATCATTTTACAAAAGGAAAATTGAAAACAACAATGTAATGAAAGAAATAGTGAAAAAAGTAGGGAATCAGTTAACCGACGGCTTAGCGAAGAAATAAATAAAGGATTGAATAATTGAAAATAGTTTAATGAAGGAATGATTAATGAATTAAAAAAGAGTGAGTGATTGATTGATTGATTGATTGATTGATTGATTGATTGATTGATTGATTGATTGAGTGAGTGAGTGAGTGAGTGAGTGAGTGAGTGAGTGAGTGAGTGAGTGAGTGAGTGAATGATTGAGTGAGTGAGTGAGTGAGTGAGTGAGTGAGTGAGTGAGTGAGTGAGTGAGTGAGTGAGTGAGTGAGTGAGTGAGTGAGTGAGTGAGTGAGTGAGTGAGTGAGTTGTAAAAACATACCTGATCTGCGGAAGCACTTTTTCTCATGGCATTCTTCTTTTGATTTGTTGCAGCTGGCTTTACTTCCTCACTGCGACCAAGGTCCATCACTCGAATGATTTTGTCAGCTTCAAACAAGGTAGACAGGTCAAGATATCCGGGTGGTAGTGTATCTGACTGCTTGTCAATGCTACAATTAGAAAATTA
Organism: Catostylus mosaicus; assembly: GCA_964019065.1. Taxonomy (NCBI): domain Eukaryota; kingdom Metazoa; phylum Cnidaria; class Scyphozoa; order Rhizostomeae; family Catostylidae; genus Catostylus; species Catostylus mosaicus. The sequence continues at coordinate 5,666,333 of OZ025200.1, read as the reverse complement.
TGTGTTTCAAGGGACAGTGCATCATTATTTTATTACATGACCAGTGGGAAATGCAATGGGGTCGCTACTTTTTTAAAACTTCAAAGAACAGGGTTGACATATTTTACAGTGCAAGTAAATGCGGGCGATAAGTTTATTATTAACTCAACACGAATTTTGAAACAAATTAGTTTCCAGTTTTTAATGAAACGGAAAATCATCCAAGGGAGTTAATAGGTAGGCATGTGTCTAAGAAACTGTAATAACGATGCAGTTTGTTCTGTTTCTTTGAGATCGGTCAAAATCTATTAAAGAAAAGATCATTTGTTATATGGGGCATGTACACAGAGCAGGTAAAGAAATAGGGACAGGGCAGAAGTCATTTTTGGTGAAGATTGAAACAGGATCAGTAGATGTTTCCTGGAGAATTATCTTTTTCCACTGGCCATGTCATAAAGTTTTGCACTGCCCCTAATGTAACGTGAACCGTGCTGTGCGAATGAGGCTGTCTAACAGCAAGACAATTTCTAATCTACGTTTAAAGTCAAATCCATACCTAGTCTTACTTAAGTTGACTTTAAGTAAAACATCTTTCAGTCTTGCTATCTTTTCTTCGCCCTCTTCGTTCAGTCCCTGCGACTTCAGCCTTCTCAATGTTTGGGTAATGTGCTCATCTGTTTGTAGTTCCTTGGGTGACTGCTTCTTTACATGGATCATTTCAAATCTGGAAAAGTTCAAATAAATAAAATATACGAGCAAATACGACAGAACATTTATGAAAAAATGCCCTTATACCTCGGCTATAATGTGGGGCTTCTTCTTGTGTCCCTCATTTTGGAGCCCTTCATTCTAGCGCAGGTATAAGAGCATTTTTCCATAAAATTTTCCGAAATTTTTAGGCCAATTTTTCTTGGCCAAAGGGCACGTACTCCTTCACAGTGACCCATGACGTCGCCTTCCCGTGATCCTTTACGTTACTTTTCTCAGCGAAAACCCGGAATTTTGGACCTAGGAATGCGAGTGATCAACTTTCTATGGCTAACTTACCATCTTTTTTCCTCCCCACTTGATTTAAAGCTTATACATATAAAGAACTATACGCTCCTATACCTTTTAATAATTTCCCTGGCGTACTGAGATTTGGTCAGCGAATCGTACACTTGTCTTGGGACGGGTTCTTTCAAAAGATTCAGCAGAATTGTCTAGAACGAAACGGACGACAAAATTTCAGATAAAAATATTGCACATAAAGTAGTGGCTTTACGGCCAGGGTTTTAAGGTTTCTCATTTAAGGTCTGAGGTTAAAGGTCACTTTGTTAAGGCAATGGCACAAAGTCATAATAATAAGGTCGGAGTGACAAGGTCACGGCTAAAGGTCATAGTTTTAAGGTGAGAGTATTAAGGTTAAGGTTGTAAACTCATAGTTCAAAGGCCACGGTTTAAGGTCATAGTTTGAAAGTCAGAGTTCCACGACCAAGGTCTTGCAGTTATCGATGCACAAGAAAGATACAACAACAACAACAAACTCTGTGACTGCTAGTTGCTGCTCCTTTAGTCCTTTTTTTGCAACCGTGTAGCTCTTGATGATAGGTCCCTTTTAGAATGCAAGAAGATGCGATCATTGGTGAATAAACAGGGTCCAACCAAACCCCGGTTGCATAAATAATGTGATAAAGACGTGTTGTTGTGTGCAGGAAACGGCGAGATTAACGGAAGACCGGAAAGTTTGGAGGAGTTTGGTAAACCGCTGGTGATGATTATGAGCAACAAACCTCGTTTTGGAGCTCAATTATTGGCATTTTCAGGTATGGCTTCACTTCTGGCATCAAACAGCAATAAACATCGGCAATATTCATTATTTTTGCGCAGCATGACAAGAAACCAGCCGCTGCGTAACGAATCCAGTCATTCTAGAAAAATAAAGAAAAAATCAGGGGTGAAGAAGATATTCTTTATTTCAGATTCATAAAAATTAACAATTTAAATTAAAATATACATAAAACTTGATAAAGATGCCAATAATACATGGGCAATATAATACAATGTAATATAAGACAATATTATCTAAGATAAAACATAACTATACAACACAATACAATACAGTGTAATACAATACAATACAATACAATACGATACAATACAATACAATACAATACAATACAATACAATACAATACAATACAGTGCAGTACAATACAATACATCTATTTAATATCAAAGGATACTTACCGGATGGCATAGAAATGGAACAACTTCGGATATGAAGCTCTGCAAAGTTGTTTTCTGCAACAAACACAACTGCGCTGCACAAGTAAGGGCGTGAATTGCTTTGCATATTACAAACTCTTCGATGTCATTTAAACCCTGAAAAAATAAGAATCTTAAATAGATCAAGACAGGCAGCAAGGCCTTAGCTTTGCAAGGGGGTGAGCTATGGTCAATGCCAATATATAAGGGGCATACAGGCATGGAGTGCCCAATGGGTTGCAACAATAATGGTTTGGTAGCAAATTGGCATGGTATTAACATCCTCTTTGTAATATTAGTATTTTTGTTCATGCTCATAAAGGAGAGTAGGCTGGCAAAAGTGAAAGCAACAAGAGGGCTTTTGACAACTTTAATACAAATATAACTAAGGTTTATGGGACATAAATATAACTAAGGTTTATGGGACATTTTCGAACTAATACATCTTGCGCAGGAAAGAAGGGAGCGCGGATGTGTGGCCACCTACGTCAGAATCAGACTTTGCACTTCAAGAAGAGAAGAAGAGAACATACCTGTTGAAACAGAGGTGCCAAGATGCTCATACTTCGAAAGCCAATGTAAGCGGCCACTCCAACAATCGTGTCGAAAAATGATCCGCGTAACTGCCAGTCTGTTTTGTCATTCAAAAACGTGATTATATGTGACAGTAGTACATCGTTGGCTTTTTGGCGACCAAAGAAAACACAAAGTCTGGTTAGGCCCTTTTCAAGGAGCGTACGTTTGACGATGTTCTCTGAATTGGTAAGAAGAGCGGTAACCATGCTTTGAATGAGTTCATGGAGCGCTTGAAGTTCAACATCGTAGCTACCCTAAGATGAAACAACCTTTATTCAAACAAAAAAAAATACTGTTACGTTAATAATTATTTAATGAAATAATACTAAAAGCAATCTTTAATCCTTGCATCTCTGAAAAGACCGTATTGACCTTTGATCTTTAGCGAGAATTGTCTGTTTCTTATTAGGGAGGCTAATGTTGTCAATAGCTTGATTCGCCATTTGTTTTGTACTTAAAACTTTTATGAGACTCCATTGCTACAACATCATAAGTCATTGTACCCCCTTGCAATTCACCAAATGCATCAGTTGCTACTGCACAGCTGTATGATCACCGGGGGGAGGTTAAACAAACAAACCGGGCATTTTCAAAGATCTTTTCCGTACTTAAGCTCTCGCAAAATATTTGCAAAATTCACCTGATATTGAAACTGAGTTTCCTTTTCTTGATTCGCAGAATTCACCATGTTTAGTTGGACGATTTCCAGAAATCGCAAAGCAGTCTCAGCAAGACATGCAATATTTTCAGCCAGTGATACTTGCACAATTACTTCCGTGTCGTTTGTGAGGTAATTCTAGGAAAAATCCCACATGATGTCAGAGCAATAAATGCTACGAAATCGAGAACGCAGTTGTAAACATTGAATAAATTCCATTGGACGGAGACAAAATGAAGAAAAGATTGATGAAATTTGCGCAAAATCTCAGTGGAATATAGAATACTTTTAGTTTGACGGACAAATTTAGACCTCTTGGTAAAATCTGCTAAGTATCAAATAATTTTATCTGCATTCTCCAATCAGCGTATTGATGCAAAGAACTTTCACAAGAGATAAAAAAGTCCCGATGTTGAAAAACCTTAGGAAACAAATTTAACAATAAATTCATTTCTCAAATTTACCATCTTTTAACTGATTCTTCCATCAATCTTTACTTTTTACTTCATTCTTCAATAATTCTTTCTTCATCGCAACAAGGTCATCAAATTGACCCCCCTGGTGATATTGCTAAGCTTGTGTTACTTACAGGAACTGGAAGGCCAGTGTAAGATCATATTTTGTCTTATTAACTTTTTATTTAATAAAAAAGAGCAGCGACAACTTACCAAGTTTGGTAGTATATACTCCGGAAAAATGTTTCCCTCACTACGAGGCACATTCTTTACCAAGCGAACGCAGTTTGTAATCGAGGTTACCGTGTGCGCACGCACTCTGGGTACGTCGTCAGTGACAAGGTGGTACATATAGGGTAGAAGGCGCTCTAGAATGACATCATCACTGACGTAATGAGCCATTTCGACCATCAAATCGAGTGCGATCAGTTTGGATTGGGCGAACTGTGAAAAAAGAGAACGAAAAAAAGTTCAAAATTGAGGTTGATAAACAAAATGGTATACAAGCCTACATTTCTGATAACTGTTTTACGTTCTCCCTTTAACGGAATGACCCAAGCGAAGTATATATCAAGCCCCATTTTTCCACGCTACATAGCCAGAGTCATTTTACCTCTTATCTTTATTCTCAAGCATTATTTACTTTTAGCTTTTAGTAATGTTTATTTAAATGTTAGTTTTAGTTATATTGTTAAACTGGAAGGCCAGTGTAAGAGTCAAATTGTTCGATTCCCCCGGGATAGACCCAGCTTTTGTTTCCCTGGGTTATCGTCCTGGTTTCCTAGTTTTAGTAGTTTCTAAGTATTGTTTTGAGTACATCGCTATTGCAAATTATTAATTTGAGTATAGAAATGAAAGACGAACTCCTGAGAAAGCAGAGGGACGAGGAAGTATCATTGAGTGATTCCATATATCAATAAATCAAATGGCTTTAGTTACCTTTAGACTCCTTATCGTTGAAGTGATGAGAGAACAAATCATTACAAAACAATCTGAAAAAAAATTTATCAATAATTGAGACGATTTATGAAACAATAATATAGGTGAATATGTTTTTTTGTTGAAATAATACAGGTGAACTTTGGGTTAAAATAACTACAACGTACATTGTTTGCACCATATACAGCGGGAGAGGACATAGAGTCATCTGGTCCCAACTATAATTGGTGCTTACTACTTAACATTTTTACATCGGGGCAAGAAAAGTTCATTTCACATCAGATGTATCATGATTTGGAGAAACAGAAATGTAAAATTCTTTTTACTCTATGAATTGATGTTTTAGCCAGTCTAGATTTAGCACTCATTTGCAAAGCCAAAAATAGAAGAATTTTATGCTAACTATTATATCAGAAAATGTAATTCTGAACAATTTTTATGTAATCGAATTTTCATAGAATTAAAGGCTACAATTTAGAGCTTCAAAAATAATTAAAAAATGTCTGTTAGTCAGTCTGTTTTACAGCGCTAAATTTTTAAGCAGACAGAGCAGTCTTAAAGTTACTTGTGGAAGATTTGGAAGTTGTTACTAAGAGTTTCATACGGTCAAAATTCAAAAAAATATTAAGATGTCATCTATCTATAGAGGGTAGAAAATATGGTAGCATATTATTACTGTCGGACTCTGGGATTTCCTTTCTCTCTTCATCGCCTTCAGGTGTATGTGGTAGAAGAGCTTCTTTTATCTGTTTCAAATCTTTGTAAATTCTATGTTGAAAAAAATAGTTATAGTTAATAGTTAATAGTTAATAGTTATTCTGTAGCTGCGCTCAAAGAATTCTGGTACATTAAAAGGTCATCTTGGCGTGGGCGTGGGGGGCAGGAGATTATCACGGTAACTTAGTATAAATTTGTACCTGGCAACGAAATAACTTTTTCTTCCAAGGAGGGACCATTTTGCCTAGATCTTTCGATGACAACTTATAATTTCATAAAGGGACAGTCAACTCCATTTAAGATCTGGATACCCCTGCTTCTGAACATTCGAAAGAATCTTGACACCACCCTTATCAATTCTAGTACCCCCTTGCCATCTGAGCAGACGCTTTTAATGCTACTGTACAGCTTGTAATAGCCGGGGGTGGAAGGGGTTAAACAGGTGGAAGTCAAATATTTTTTATACCTCATAACCTTTTCATCGGGTGTCATAACCGGAGATCCGGCAAATTTTGCAAAAAATCCTTTTAAGAAAGTGTAGAATTCTTCTGGAAAAGCATGGCCTGTTGTAAAATGGAAAACAATAAATGAACGAAGAAATGAATGAATGAATAAACAAATCAACAAAGAAACAAAGCTATGAGCGAATGAACTAGCGAACGAACAAACAAATCAATGAATTAATTAACGAATAAACGAAAGAAAAAAGCATCGAACAAACGAACCAACAAACGAACGAACAAACGAACCTATGAGCGAATGAACGATCTAATGAACGAACGAATGATAGAATGAATTAACTAATTAATGACGGTTACGTTGAGTACGACGTCATATACTGTAATGAATTTCTCTGTTTGCAAGCTGCTATTAACTAATACTTGGCAAAATATCAATTTAATATACAAATATACAAATTAATCAACTAATAAGAAAGATAAACAAATACTAAATCTAAATCAACCTTGTTTATGCTCAACTTAAGGTGGACAAAATTCTTTTCTTGGCCAGAGAGGCTTATGTTACCCCCCTTCCACCTGCCATCATGTAGCAGGAAACTCGTGCTCCTATAACCTCGTCTCAATGTCGTCTCGTATTCATGTTCTCATCTGTCAATCAACATTTGTTAGCGTATAAATGTGCTTGCTTATTTTGTATCTTTGCCCTTGGCAGAAGATAGTTTAATAGCTTACCACGGTATGTATTCATGTATTCTTTGGCTGTTAGCCTTTCAGAAGGATCTTTCAATACCATGTGTTTTATCAAACCCTGTAAAAATAACGAGCGATTATTCTTTTCGATTTTTTCGATACAAAAATGCTGAAATGCAACCATCGTCTTAGACTATGAATGTATCAACACGCGGCATGGGAAGACCCAAAAACTTTCTAATTCTCAGGAATACCCCATCAACAAGATCTTGCTACTGAAATTGTTTGGTCAACTTCGTGGTCACCATAAAGACGTTCAAATTAGTGTTTTAGTTTCGGAATGTATCAAAGTAATTGATTGGGAATGTCAATAAGTTAATAATTTAGGACAATTTATGATTAACATTTTAAAATTTACAATGATTTGTGACTTACAGTGGTGGGACTTTTGGGGTTTGCCTGACCTTTTCGGAAGTTTCAATCACCTAAAAGCAGTTTTTTCATTCCTTAATTTTTGGTTTTCTTCTTTCTGGTTTAATAGCCTTTCACATGCTATCTAAAAATGAGCTATCTTTGAAATCAGCAATCAAAAAACTCTAAACTGAGATAGTAAAAACTATGCACTACGTTTCTTAAATATATTTTTGTAGGAAATCTGAGGGATCGTGCCCGTCAAAATATAACCCTAAATTTCCGCCACTGATATAGAAAAGTGAAATATGAATTATAGAAACTTCCATTCCAATTACCTTGATGTTATTGTCGATTTTGCTAAGCTTCACTTCTGGGCTGTAGTCTCCATTTTTATATGCCAACAACTGCGACAGGTCGAATAAGGGGTTGCCTTCGCAAAATAGCTCGGCAATGACGCAACTAAGGAAAAAAACCAGACAAATTGAAAAACAGAATAATATTTTACAAGAGATATTCACAAGATACAGCATTGTACATTGGAAATGCTGACTACACTCTTTTTTTATAAGAACCAGATAATTTTTGCCGAGGCTCGATCTTCATAATCTTTTATCATAATTCGAAGCTCGAATGTTCTTAAGCGTTCTTATTTTAGGAGCGATTTTTTCCTAAAATTCATTTAAAACTACATGCAGTACAATATACAGTACAGTACAGTATAGCTCAATGCATTTACAATTATTTTTACATAAAATTCTATCCATGAACTCAGCTACTTTACTACGGCAAAACACGTTGTCTTATGATGCATGGTTTTGTTTTGGTGAAGTGAAAAAATTCAAAAACACTTTTCTTTTTTCTTCTTTTTTAATTTCTCCTCCAAGGCTGAGCATGTTCTAAACTTGTTCTCACTTATGAAGTGTGTTCTTGAAAACAACAACAGCGTGTAGTTTCATGCTTCTCGGAGCATAAACGCTGCATTATGGCTAGCAAGTGACTAAAACTAAAAGAAAGTAGTTGGAAACATTTCGTTTAAGATTCTGACTGCTACTAAACAAACCTTTCTATTTATGTAGTTTGTACTGGCATGCCAAGTTATAGAGAATCACATCAATATTCGATGAAAACCAAATTTAAGCAAATTGATATAAAAATGGTCGGGATCAGAGAATTCTTGATTCCAGCGGCAAAATATAAATGAAGTTGTGCGTTGCAGGAAAGTTTAGTGTGCAAGAATTGGAGTTGCAAGAGTTAAAAATTGTTCCGTTTCGTTTATCTTATATTTTCTTAATGTTTTATTGGCGAGATCGTTCTGGGGTTTGCAGACCAAGTTTTGTATAAATAAAATACTGTTGGATCGTCTCAGAAAAGATTGGAGGGCTTGATACCCCAACCCCCCTTGATGTGCGTCCCTAATGGCCTATTAAATGAACAAAAATCTTACTATAAACTTAAGTCCAACAGGGTGCTTGATTGGCTATCTATTGTGACCAATCACCGCTCACTCGGCCCATGCCACTAATACAGCCACACACTATTTCTCCAAAAGACTTCACTCTATTTAACAGAACAACTTACCCAGCTGAGAAGATATCCATTGCATACGTCATTTCGCTCTGTTCAGTTACCGGCACATCAAGTAGTGGAGTTGTTGGACTCGTACCAAGCTTTGCTTCACCATCTGATTGGCTACCGGTCAATGACTCGGCATACTTCTGGCCTGTACCTACGAAACGTTCAGGTGCAATGTAGCATGTCCGGCGTCGCGATGTATCGAAGAAGTAGTTGAAGTCTGCGGGGTTATCAACTGGAAGGCAAACAGGTTTGAAGCTTGCGATGTCAGCTAGTAAAACCCAGTTCCAGCTTGTAACAAGAACATTTTCAGATTTTATGTCACCATGGTAAACCTAAGAAGATGACATGAAAATGTGTCGGTCATAGGTAGATTATATTTCTATTAAATTTAAACTACAAAAAGTTCCACTTAACAGTGCCAAACATAGTAGGAAAAGATAAAAGTTCAATTGGCACTTTTAAAGAGGGGTCATGCCTGAAAGAGGGGGCAAATAGGGGCTCCATATTTAAGTTGAAATAATGTGGAGGGGGCTCCTTCGAAAGAAATGCCAATTCGATAGGGGCTCATGTGAAATAGGGGGCTATGGAGAGGGGCATACAAGCCAATGGAATGGGGACCTACACATAAGAAGGATAGATTCGATCAACGGGGCTAATAATAGGAACAGTTGTACGAGGGGGCTTCAACGATAGGAATGCTAATTCAAGGGGGCTTATGCGTAAGAAAGATTTAATCAAGAGGGGTTTTTACGACATAAATTTTAATTCTATTAGGGTTTTTGGGAAAGGAAGGAAATAGAAGGGGCTTGGATTTAAAAACGATTAATCCAAGGGGGATAAAATGGGATGAGACAACTTTAGAATTCCAGGTACTAAATGCAGAAACCTTATTGTTGCTTTTGTATCCTTAATACCTCATAGCTCAACAACCTTTAGTATTGGATGGATTAAATCCACAGTGGTAGTCTTTTGATAAAGATAACAATATATATGGCTAAAATGTTACTGTCCCGGCCATACCTTTGCAGAGTGGGCTTGTTCCAATGCACACAGCAATTGAAAAACGATCCACTTTTTCTCCACAAGGTTAAGAAACGGCCTTGTGCTGTTTGAGAAAAACAACTAATTCTGAAGATAGAGTTCAACAAAAATATAACAGCATATGTATGTAATGTATAAAATGACAAATTAAAAACAGATAATTTGAATGGGAAAAACAATAGCAGATAATTAAAAAATTACTGTCTTCACTTTATTTCCATCAAGAACAACTATTGTCAGCATATTATTTGCATTACTGCAAGCATTCCTCAAGAATCCATTGGGGGGCCGCTATTCTGTTCCCTACTTTACTTGTCACATTACAGTTACATATGTTTCCACCCTTTCATGTGATTGGAAAAACACATAACACGTACCTTATTCTGTCATAAAGATTGTCGTGAACATATTGCCTAAATAACAGACCAGATTTGTCTGTCAAATATGCACCTTGAAACGGCAATATATTGTGAACTCCTGTCAATTTATTACGGATCTTTGTTATTTGATCTTTGTAGACTTTTAAAGGTAATGATGGATCGTGAATTGCAAAGACTTTGATGACTACAAATCCTTCTCTATGAAGCGAAAAAAACGAGAAAAGTGTCAATTAGATGCAAAAATAATTAAATTTGTTGATTCTCTCCTTGCTGCAAAACCTACACAAAAGTACCTATAAATGCTCAATTTCCAGATGCAACTTCTTGAGTTTTGGTAAATTTTTTCAATTAGATTTTTCACAAGGAAGAAGTTGATATCTGCATAGGAATTCCACCATCGAAAGAAAGGTATTTTCACAAAGTATACAAAGATTGCAAATTTCATAAATTATGATCATCCATCTCCATTTTCTATCAGTTTTATATAATTTTAAAATTCCTCTACATACAATCCCAAACGAAATACAATTAAATTATCTATTATACAATTATCTATCTAACTGCCTTCACCATCTATGTGTCCCTCCATTTGTTGACTACACATTGTTTGTTCATGAGATGGTTAAGATCATGAGATAGTTATTGCCTTTGGTGGCCAATGGAATATTTCCTATATTGTTATCTAGTCTATGTAAAGGAAAGTAGGTATTAGGTATTCTGTACAGGTTGGATTAAAATGAATAATGTCTAATAAATAATTAAAGTTATTGAAAGTAATATATAGATAAATAATTTTATCATGAAATATTTTTTGAACATACTTACTTATGTTTGGCTCTTGCAACTTTTAAAAATCTTGTACTTCCAAGACTGCAAATGAAATTTTTGCTATGAGTTTTTGCTATAAGACATGCTACTTGCTACCTGCAGATTATTGCAAACAAAAAGAAATGTTCTAATCCAATTGATAAAGAACTTTTGCTGGAAAAAATTTTGCGAGAAGATATGCCAAGGAAAATTAATGTGAATGTGATACAAATGGTGGCTTATTGGAGCCACCTTATTTATATTACAAAGATAAGGAAAAATGCAAAGCAGCATGGGTAGACAGCAAATATGATCAGATAATTATCATTATATGCTAATTCATCGATAATTAATTTTGCACCCTGGCAAACAGGGCTTCTTCAGAGTGTGATGTAAAAGTTTATGGTGTAAACGATTTCTAAACTTTGCTGGGTTGAAATATTCCTATACAATTATGAACATGTTATAATTACTATCTGGTCATATTTGCGGTATACTAATGCCCAATTACGTTGTTTCTAATCTCTATTACCTATATACATCGTCGCAAGTAGTCCACGAGAACCCGGTAGGCAGCCTGCTATTTTGTTCCCTGTATTGGTATCATTGGTTACAGCAACAAAAAGCCATTAAAATAACTTAACTCACCTAGAATGGAATTGAAATTCAGGTAGATCTGTAAAATAACTTTCAACGCTGAGAATTTGAGCTGGAGCAACCCCGGACAGTTGATTTCCCATGTTTTTCAAACGTTTTTGATAATTTTACATTTCCCTTTTCAGGTCTTATGCTCTCTTGCACTTTCATCATAATACAAATTGAATTGGATTATTTTCACGAGTGACCTCGTGTTCAAACTGAGACTTTATTTTGGGAACGCGAAGGCGCGCTTGGGGAGGCGCAATGAGGTAAAAGAATTCAAAATATAGCAATGGCGCACCCAAGATAATTCTTAAATGCTTAAGAAAGCGCACCTGGGCAACCCTCATATTTTTAAGTTTTTATATTTGTGCAGTGGTACCCATAGTGTAGTGTTGCACATAACGATTTTGTACGGCTTTTGCGCACCGGCACCTGAGGTGCGGGACTGCTGGCGCACCCAAGATCCTGTCGAGATCGGCCATACTCTGCAAACTGAAAGAGGGTTACCATGTAGAGTAGAACGAGAGATGTTGGAATAGTATATTTGAGAATGAGCGACAGTTTTTAATCGGAAATTTTAGCATTGATGCCCAATTTTAATTTAATATAAATGTTGTTATTAACTTGACCCGCTTTACTATCTATTCCGATGCAGATTTATGCCAAAATTGCTAAAATGTTGGTTGGGACATTTTACTTCCTTGCACTGTTCGGGGCTACCTACAGTTTGTACAGTAGCAACTGATTCGTCAAATCAGATTATTATTATTATTTTCCTTTATTTATGCAATAACCTGCAACCTGTTGAAGTTTGCATTATTTGGTAGATAGATTGATAGGTAAAAAAGGGTACTATCACGGATTATGCTGGTGCCAAGAAGCCTGACTGCCAATATTCAACTACAGATGTATCATTAGAAGATAATATACAGATAGTTCGCTGATGAAAGTATCTGGATTTGCAAGAGAAGTAAGAGAAGCATTTAAAGTAATTTGTCATCCACGCGAAGCGTGTAATGTCCCCAGCTAATGCTGCAAGAATTACAATTATGGCAAATATTTTATCAAGCAAAACAAAATCACAAAATGGTAACCAAAGCAACACCTACATACATTTTTATTCGGCAAAAATCTCCACAATTTCTATCAACTCTGTTTTGTCACCATGGAAAAATATCAGTCACCATGACATTTTATTACGTCACAAAATTTCCTATTCAATTGTCACGTGATTGATGTTTTCATTTCCTTTCCTTTATTGTGAGTTGGCGTTAGTGCAACGATATTTCTCCAGCAGCCAAGTTGCACGGAGCACACACCCAGAAGAGCAAAGCAGCCTTAAAATACAACTTAAGATTTATAGTTAAACAGGTATTTATTTGATTTTGATAAATCTCATTTCTCCTCAAATCTGTAGGCACTTCTTTCGTAGGCCTGTGTCAGACTACCAACGGCAAGACATAAGGCCCCACTGCAAGTCTTATAAACGCCCTAACTATGCCAAGAAAAATCAATTTGATGTCAAGAAAACTGAAGCAAATGAAAAATCTTTTATCATTTTATTGATTGAAATGTTGGCCAAATCAGTTTAATAACTTTCTTGCAAAATCGCATCCCTTCGCAATTGCGCAAAGAGCTGCTTAGCCATGAAGCTAGGCCCAGTTTTTGCAACAGTAGGGCATCTAATTCAGGCCCCTTTACTTTCGCTGCATTAAAAAATAACGAACCCTTCTTAACAATTTAGTCAAATGATACCAAAACGTCCCTTTCTGTTCATGTAAATTTTGCGATTAATCACAAAGGCTCCATTGCCGGCCCGCAGTTTATTAGGCATAGTTTTCAGCAGAGTGAAGATCACTGCAATTTAAGTAACAAATGAGAATACTATAGGCCACTGAGGTTAGGGAATTGCCAGAGAAACACAACGATCAATTTGTACAAATAACAAACGTGGCAATCTCGTGCATGCGTGAGACACCGCCCATCTGTGGCAGAGCAAGAATTTGGATCCATCAAAAGAATTCCTTTGACTCCTAAAACAATCACTGTAGGTAAAAGAACTGTGAAACGGCGCATTTTAATTTTTAAGCGAAACATATTGCCTAAAGTCCTAGATGTTTCTACCTTTTCTTGTTTAACTTTGAAAACCCATGGTATCAAGGTAGATTTTTGATTCGTGGACAGAAATGATTTTCTTTTTTTGAAAGAAGAGTGAAATGTTAAACTTTGTTTAAATGCTGTTTAGATAATTAATCATTGATTTTTACATTGTAAAATCTTCTTTTTTTCACCATAACACCTTCTCAATCCACTGTCATTAATTTTATTATTCAATTTAATTTTTTGAAATTTTCAACTTTTTTCTATGCCATTTTCTTTCAGTTCTGCAAAGATGCCTAAACCAAATACAGATGTCACCTCAATCTCACCAAATGCAATTCAAGTCAGCGAACACAAGGAATTCAAAAATGAAGTAAAGATCCAAAAACTTGACCACATGGCAGAGTTTACAAGAAGCTTAACCGTGGACGCCAGGGCTGCCATTGCACTTGGACAATGCCTGGATATGAATGCAGCAAAGAAGTTTATTGAAATTATCGAAAGGTGTGATGGAACACTAATCACATCAGGAATTGGTAAGAACATAATAAGAATCATGATAATAAAATCTCATTTATACATGTTAAAAACTTCAGCAGTACAAGGACCTGTAAAACTTAAAGAGAAAAAAGAAAAAAAAGCAAATTACATAAAGTGGAGATTCTCATTGAAAGGCCTCAAACCAAGAAATCTTCTAGTTAAGCATATTATTAATTTTGCAATATTTTGCTTTATTTTTGCTTAATTTGCTTACATGGTATGATGGGAATGCATATATTATTTATTTTCATCCCTCTTAGGTAAATCTGGCATCGTTGCTGAGCGCATGGCAGCATCTCTATCATCAACAGGCACACCGGCACACTATGTTCATGGTGCAGAGTGGACTCATGGAGATCTTGGTATGTCTTTTGCCATTTTGTAACCTATTCTGTAACTTATTTCATTTCAATTTTTGCCATTTTTCTCAGTTTTGATTTCTTGATATATATATTGAATTTATATATAAAACATTCATTAGCTCTACCACATTTAAAACATCGAAAGTCGAAACGTTCAAAAGTTGAAGTTTTTTCTGAGTATCTATTGAATTTATATATATATGTGTGTATATTCTTTCTTAGTCTGTCCAGTCTGGTTTTTATTGCTCTATTCCCTGCTATTGTTCTTTACCCACTTGGGGCAGAGGGAATCTTTCTCTTTATTACCCCTATCTTACACCACTTCTTTTTGTAATCTCTATTGTATTCATATCCATTGCTTAGATTGTCATCCACTTTAGCACTGATTTTTGATTTCTAACTTCTCTAACCAACAGGAAAGGCTCGTCGGGGTGATGTCTGCGTGTTTTTCTCACACAGTGGTAACACAAAAGAGTGTGTGTTTGCTTCGCAAGTCTTACGAGAAAGGGGTGTGCATATTCTGGCAATTGTTGGTAAGCCAGAATGTGGTATGGCAAAGGTCAGTGATGCCATTTTAACATACCAAGTTGATCATCCTCTTGAGGAGCCAATCGGTGGTGTGCCAACAACTAGTGTTATGCTTCAGGTAGGTCACCTCGTTTTTGACAACTGTTCTCATCTTTTTCATTCTTCGTGTTCTTAAATTTTTTTTTAATTTCCTATCGGCAATAGTTATTTAAAAACAAATGTAAACCTTGTGAGAGCTAGGTAGTTTACATCTGACTACTTATTGTTACATTGACTACGAAAAGCAATGAAAATTTTTCAAACGTTTAGCAGTTCTGGCTTGTTCCACTCTTTGTTTCTGCAGCAAAGGAGAGGCGCATCTCATCATAATATTTATAATTTTTCTTAAAATGTAGTTTCTTTGGTTGTTGTCTATGTATAAATCTTTGAGCAAGTCAAGAAAATCGGAAATCAGCGAGGAGAATACACCTAATATACTTAAAGGAAGATGGATAAATCATTTTAATAGTACAAAAATTCGAGTAGGGTAGCCTATCAGCATAGCTTTAATACTGTTATCTTAAGAATCCTGCCTTGAAAAGTGAAGCGATTAAGAAGGAAAAAAGGGAAATATCAAAGAAAAATCAGCATTATCCTATGTCATCATGTATATTCTATATTTACATCTATGGTGACCAAACTTCTTAAGAAGATTCCATCAGAGTGACAGGCCAAAGTGGAAAGCTCAAAATACGTTGCAAATTGAGCCTCGTAATTCTCAATTTAATCTCATTTGACAATTGACATTTTCATAATTTGTTGGTTTTTTCTACAGGAAATGGTTGTCAATGCTGTCGTTGCAGAAATGATTAAAAGAAGAAAGTACACTAAAGTTGAGTTTGCACGCAATCATCCGGGCGGTTCATTAGGAAAGCTTCTTTGCGACAAAGATGGGAAACCTATGTGAACTCTAGAGTAAAATAACGGCCTAAATTTCTTTTATTCTTTGTAGAATGATAAGCTTTATTTAAATGTGATATACACATATTTTTCTCTAAGGAACTTGGAGATCTCTACTTTTCCAGTTTCGTTATAGCTAATCAAGCATCAAAAACCCCTTTAAAGTTTATCAAAACATTTTAAAAATCCCTTTAAAGTTTTGCAACTCTGAACTCTCTCAATGAATTTAAGAATTTTAAGAATTCTTAATTTCTTAGCTGTGCCAAGTTTACAGTAACTGATTGTAAAGGCATATAATTCTCTTTATTTATTCATTTCATTTAACATCTTCAACATTCCAACATTCCCATCAGCATACAGAGAATTACTTTTCCTTGATTTTCTCTGAAAACCTGGCTAAAAAAGCAATAACCAGCATTAACAGCTGTATTGCTATGCCCTAAAATTAGTTGAATAGTTTCTCAAAATGTTCGCATTAAACCAAGTCGTTATTAAATATACCCAGCTTCATTTGCATATGGATAATCATGCTGCTTTTTTCGGTTTCCGCTTTCTTATCAAACGCGAAAAACTGTTTTTTAGAAGATAAGTGAATTTATATATCTTACAGATGGTGTATTTATCTTGCTTTAATTTTGACGGTAATAGCCCAGGTGTGCTTGCAAATCTTGCTAATATTAATAATAATGATAATAATAGTTATGAATTAAGAGATATTGTCTGTGTCGTTATTTCTTCTTTCGCCCGTTCCCAGATGTTCAGAATCAGTGGCTAAAGTTGAGCTTTTTGAGTGGGGAGGGGGCAAGAGCAGTGGTCTTCGATATTTTCTGGACCATGCCCTTATAGGTTTTTGTTTGAGGTCTTTTGTTGCAAAACATTACATAAATGGAAACCATATCAGAACCTGAATCAGGTTTCTTTCTCCAATTCCTAGATCACAATAACCATACCTATCCAATTTGGGGGCACTTGTCCCCCCTGCCAAATTCTCGAAGAGTGCTTGCGAGTAACATGCAACTAGTAAAAATCTTCTTTTATTGACAGTGATTATTAGTTCAGTTTTACGCGATACTGTTGATTCAGCAGATACTGTTTGTGTTTAAGTGAACAATGCATTGAAAGTGGGGCCCATGACCCCTTCCCCTTTCATCGAGGCATTGTAAAAAATGTTATTTTAGGAACCCTTTGCAGCCTCGTTTTCAGCAGTCTCCATGTTTCTTTGTTATCTAAAACGAGAATATTTTCCTTGGTTACAAAATGGCTGCACAACATTAACTGCTAGAGAAGACTACCTAAAATGTCTGACCCACGCTCTACTAGAGAAGACTACCTCACAGTTGTCACAGAACTCAAAAGAGAAGTTAATAATGAGTTGATATTGATGCTTAAAAGTGCAGAGGAAGAAAATATTGTGTGAGAAAATTTTTCGTTTGGATTCTTGTTATTTTTTACTCTCCTAGCCTACATGCCTTCACACTATTGTACTATTTATTGAGTTTCAATAATCGAGAACTGTAATTAAAAGGCGATTTAGAAAGGATTACCTTTGATGTTTCCTTTTTAAAAAAAATTTAACACTAATAAAAAGTTAAAGATGTTTCTTTTTAATAAAATTTAAAGGGATGCTTTTAGAGAAATTTGAAGGTTACTTGAAGATATTAAATAAGTGCTAAACCACAATTACGCTAAAGTAAATGACTTATTTGCATTTGTATTTTCCTATTTTGTATAGAGAGCCAGTTTATGATTTTATTCTACGATTGCATGGAAACAAGAAAAATGATAGAAATGAAATGTATAGAAAGAGGCTTGTTGATGAGGTGAGCTAATGTTACAAGGCTTTTACTAACTGTTTGATCATCGGCATTGCAGTATGCTTTGAAAGACCATTTCACTGACTTTTGAAGCAGTGGTATTTCTACTGTATACGGAGAGAGGAGGAGAAGGAGAAGGAGGAGGAGCTTATGGGAGATTTTATTTGCTCTGAACTTGGTTTGCTAGCTTAAGAATTTGGGTGTCATATTATGGTCCTGATCTGTCAAGCTAGTGTGAATGATGTCATGTTATGAAAGTTTTGCTTCTAGGATCAAGGTTATGTAGCTCACTCAAAGATATCCTGCATAATATAAAAACAAAAGGCCATTTGTACTTTATATTGTTTCTTGACATATCTGGCATGCAGAACTTAAATGGAATACATCTTGAGTGATGGACATTAAGTTGCATCAAGAATGCTACTGTCTTAGAAGGGCTTTCACATTGTGGCTATAATTTGGTACTTTAATCTTTCAGGATGTTGAAGTTCTGTACAAGACACTAAAAGGTAACACATTTGTGGTTGGTTTGGATCTGGGATACAACAACATTGGTGACCCTGGGGGTGCAATTCTTGGAAATCTTCTTCAGGTAAGCACATACTTATTGTAACCCTTTCATCCATGAATGGGACATTTGGCCCCAACGACCTTCAGGGAGTCAGAATTTGGGGGGGGGTATGCCACAGTTGGGGGGAGGGGCTTAGTTTCCAAGTCATATCGATTGCCCCCTAGCCCCCCTTAATTTCCCTTCAAATGAATTTCTAATAGTCAAGGAGTCAGGTCTATGTGAAGGCTACATGAAAATTGTGTATTTTCCTCTTACCCTTTGAATTTCACCTACTTGCATGCATCATTCTTCATCCGTGTTATAAAAATTATAAAAATTGTATTTTTGAAAATAATCTGGTATTCTTATTCTCTTCTTAAAGTATTTCATGAAAAGTTTAAGAAACCCCCCCCCCCCGCCCTCTTTAAAAGTGAAAATATCAGTAACTATTTCAGATTGGTATAACAGTAGTTCTTATCTATTAGTTATAACTCTTTAGCTACTGGCTAGTAGAAAGGCATCTGCCCCTCCCCGCTAATTTGCTAAGATTAAAGAAAAATATGGAGATTGTATTTTTTTATCAGAGGACAATCTTTCTAAACTGCATCTTTTTATCATAGGAAACACTGGTGTTACAATCGCTCATTGTTAGTTACAACGATATCGGTCCTCAGGGTGCCATTGCCATAGCAAAGGGAATCCAGGTTTGTACTTTTTATGTATTTCCAGATTGTCACAGGCCCTAGTACCTCAAGCCCAAATCAGCTAGATGGCTGCCAGAGCCCTAACCCGCTTTAAAAGATAAAATTGCTTGATTGCAAGCTTTCTTGCTCGCTTACTCCAGAATTATGAAACGCATTACGGTCACACGGTCACCAGCTGGATTTCGGTCCAAAACATGCGAAACTCCTATAGGCAAACCCAAACCATGCCTATTATCTACTGTGATTTTTTGTCTGGAGGAATGTTAACAACTTTTCTGGACTTTTTTAAAGCTTACGTGAACAAATGGAAAATGGTCTGGTACCTTCCTCTCGTAAATGTGTTCAATAAAACGAGTATGCCAAATTCTTTTTCAATACATTTTACAACTTAATAACACAGTAGTTGCAAATTGTATCAAAAAAAGCTTCTCATATTTTCATATCAAATCCGTATCATTTGTTTGCTGTATGAACTGGAAAAAATGGAAGGGGCCAGTTTCCCCCTCCCCCTGGTCTCTACGCCACTGGTTGGCCGTTCATTAGCGGAGAGTCAGTTTATCAACCATTCAGGGAGCAATTTTGCATTCGAAGATTTTTTAAATTTAAATTCAGCAAATACTTGCTTCTTCAGATAAATGAAACTTTGCGAATTCTCAAACTGAATGGAAACAAGATCGGGAATGAAGGAGGCATGGCGTTGGCCGGTGCGTTGCAAGTAAATACCATCCTGGAGGAGCTTGACGTAGCAGAGACAGATCTGGTAAGCAAATTTAAGCAAAGCCAATTCGTTTTATTTTAGTAAAAACCAAGTGTCATTTTCTTGTTAGCTTGAGGAGAATTGAAACCTTTGCCGTTTCTCTTATTTGATTTTCGTTAATTAGTTGCCCCAGGCGAACAAAATGACTTACTTGATTTTTAATTGTTTATAACCTTCCTCCAAGAAAAAAAAACGATTGGGCCACACCCTAATAATTTGAAAACAAAATATGAGCAATTCAGCCTAAAAATTTTGGCAAAATTTAGAACAGCAAGCCTGGTGGTGTTGTGGGAAACTTCAGAAATTCAGCTATGATCTTTGACAATGGAACTATAACATGAGAGCTCTTATCTGGCCATATTTTTTGCATGCTTTGCCACTTCGTGCCCCTTATTACCGTTTTTATATGCATCGTTGCAAGCATTCTTCGCGAATCAGGCAGTCAGCCTGCTAGTCTGTTATCTACTTTACTTGCTACAATAAAGATACATCCTACGTTTTATTTTTTTATAAACATTTCTATTTCTTAGAAAGCTGAAACAGTTATTGCATATGCAACAGTTCTTTGGCACAATGGGACTTTGAAAAGAGTAAACTTGGATCGACCGCTTTTCACCAGTAAACAGGTAAAGCCAGAGAAATTTAGCGAAATAGAACCCTCTATTCTTGAGCTAATGTGCCCTGAGTTCTTTAAAAATAATCTAGAACACTATATCAGCTCTTAAACTGATGCCAACACCACTGAAAACAGAAGTTGCAAGACTTGACTTTTTCCATGAGCCTCTGTGTCAGTATTGACCTCGCTTGTGGGGCGACTTAAAAATTAACTTGTTGATAAAGTATCTAAATCTTTGATTTATGCTCAAGAATGGAGGGGTCGCCTAGGAAGGCATTTAGCAGCCCCCAAAATCTGGCTATTTCTTTTTAACCCTTCTATTCATGGAAGAACAATTTAATCCATTTACCTTCTCAAAAGGGAGAGACAGACCCCTCCAGTTTTTAAATACATCTGCTTCTAAAAATTTTAAAAGATTGTTCGCTCCAACATCATAAATTCGAGTACCCCCTGGCAAGCTGAGCAGATGCTTTGAATATTACAGTTTAGCTTTTTAATGCCGGAGGAGAAAGGGCTAAATTTAAAAGTTTATCAACATTAATTTTGCTCCAAGAAAAGATTAATTCAACTCTTTTTATCTATTTCCCTATGCCAGGAGGAGACAACAGTTCACATAGCAAATATGCTCAAGGTAAGAAAGTAAAGAGTTCTTTTTAATGAATTTGAATAGATATAGATATAGATATGGATCTAGATATAGATAGGCAGATACATAGATTGATTGATTGATTGATTGATTGATTGATTGATTGATTGATTGATTGATTGATTGATTGATTGATTGATTCGATTTAACTTATCTAAGCAGGGTTGCCCTTCAGCGTGGCTGATTTTCGAGGGAATTAAAGCTTGCAAATTAAAATGATTTGAAACATAAATATTTATGAATAAAAATACTATCTGATGCAACGATCTGGGCAGTTAAAATATCAATTTTGTTTTAAATGATAAAATTTTTTTAAATTATTTTAGGTAAATAGTCATTTACGGGAGCTTCATATTTCCAAGCATGATATACGAAATTTTGGAGCTGAGAGGCTTTCAGAGAATCTTATGATGAATGTATCACTCACTCATTTAGACCTTAGAGCGTAAGTTGTACGATTTCATTTCAGATTTTATATTTTTAACTTAGATTATGAATTCACTGGACTTCGTACCCTGCTCATCGGCACCTTGTAAAAAGAGACACAGCAGTCTTTGTCATTTTCATTCTTCCATGCTCTCTATTATCGACACTCTAGCCAAAGACGCACATTAAGGAGGAAGAGGGGAGAGAGGGAGAGCGTAATCTCCCCTTTCACTTTTCTCTGAGTCGGTTCAGAAATGTTTCATGATACAAAAATTGGCCTACAAAACTACAAAAAGTCTCAACACGTCAGCCAAAAATTTTTTTTTACTTGCTTCTTTATTTTGTTGCAACAAATCGGCCCTAAATATATTATTGTAATAAAACTCGGTCCAGCTAGAGGACACACCACCTATCAAATATTGAATGTGAGCTGCTGACTCTAGTACCCTGGGTAGAAGGAATATGGACGTATAAGCATTGACATAGCCAGGGGTTTTTTGAAGGGGCAAGAGGGCCAAAGAAGCAAGAGGTAAGGAGCCTTTTTGGGACCTCAGATTTATGCTTTGCGTAAACACAAAAATTTTTGTCGTTATTTTTGGAGGGGGGGCAACCGCCTGTACGTGGGAAGGGAAATTTAAGAAGACATTACTTGTATTTAGAAGATAAACTTGAGTTCTTTTATATTGTTATCTCGTAGGAATCGAATATCAAGAGACGGTGCGTTCTGCCTTGCGAATTTACTAAAACAGAATACCCCGCTGGAACACTTGAATTTGGCGTACAATCGAATAGAGGATCACGGTGCTGAGTATATTGGTGAGGCATTGGCTACAGCAAATAGCAATTTGACTACGTAGGTACCTTTATTCAACATAACACTTTAACCGGGTCGCCTGAGATTATAATAACTCGATAGCTGATTTGTGTTACCTCTATTTGCTCCAAGTTTTATACATGAAGTAATCAAGTTATGCATGCTACAATAAAATCTTGAATTTAATTTCATACATTGTGGAAAAGGGTTACTTTTGAACTTTCGTGCAGTTTCAAAGTTGACAACCCAAGGCCCCCGAGGAGATTTGAAAAAACGGGGGGAGGGCAAACTTTGATGGTCGAAACTTTCTACGGTTTCTAATATGATGAAAAGCGGTAAAGCGGGAGCTGAAAGGTGGAGACCATGGCCCCGGCTCTACCCCCAAATCCCCGTCAGTGGAGGCCTTGCAACAATAAGTAGCAATTTGCTAAATTGCCAAGGGCTTTTTAATATTTATGTATAATATTTTTAGAGACTAGCATACAATAATCTGAGCCAATCATAGCGGGAAATGACACATGGTCATCTGTTCCCCACCATAAATGGCTCTTACGATGAACATCAACATTAATCTATATGAAGGATTTTTAAACATATTAAGTGGTTTTTTAAAATTTTGGGTGTAAATGGTTTTGCAGCCTCAAACAGTTATTTAGACATTTTTCCTCAGGCACTGATAATTCAAACATATTTTGATTCTTTAAAGGCTGATAGTCCGAGGGAGCACATTTAAAAAAAATTGTACCAAAAGAAATGTTTTTCAAATATTTAGGTCCACAGTATTAAAACTATGGTTTCCAGGATCAAACAATCATTGAGGCGTTTTCCATCAGGTACTGGAAACTCAAGCACATCTTGTTTCGATGTTTTTTAGGCTCATAGTTCGAGGGAACACGATCAATGGGCGCGGATTATGCGCCTTGGCAAGTGCACTGAATTCAAATCAAACCTTGAAACGGATATACATTTGGGGGAATAACATGGAGAGAAATGCATGCCAGGTTGGTATATATATGTGCAAGATTTTTAATCAATTTAAATCGCGTCTTTTTCACATAATAAAGCAGGTTTCGGCTCATTAAAAAGTTCGGTACTACGTTATTCCAAGCCAAGAGAGTATGTAACATTCTCTTGTTTAGAAATCAATAATAATAATAATAATAATAATAATGATAATAATGGAAACTTTTCATTTATATTCAATCTAAAATGCAATCACAAATCTCACTGTTACAAGGTAATTTGTAATTGGCAAGTTTGGTTTTACAATAAAAAGGTAAATAACAAGTGTAAAAAGATCAAACAGTGAAGAAAATAATAATATAATAATAATAAATTCAAAATGGGAGTAGTTCTGGGTTTGCCCATGTCTTATTTCTAGATCAGAAGGTGAAATAAGTGGTACGAATGCGCATGGTTGAAAGTTTAGCGATGATAATAATAATAATAATGGTATTAATAATAGGGAAAGTTAAGTTTCTATTACTTTGGAAAATAGCTGTTTTTAAATGTTACGTTGCTTACAATGTGAAACAAAGCGAAAAATTACCAGTTTTGAAGCAATGAAACAATGTCTTCATAGTTGGGAAGGGGGGTAAGTCGCCCCACATACTCTTCTGAAGTGACTCCCCTGGTCAAGAGAGCCTATAATAATTAAGTTCCTATGGGCGTCTTTATATCCTCTACACGCCCTTTTCGTAATAATATTTATCAACTGCTTTTTCATTCAAGGCATTTTCGGAAATACTTGATGGGGTCATACCAAGAATATCTGCATCAGATACCGATGTCCAGGCATACTTTGTGGATGACGTACCATACCTTGCTGAAGTTGACTGCCCGTATTGAGGCTTATTTTCAAAGCTGCCTGTACTCACTTACATGGGGTTTGAAAACTTGACTGATATTATTTTAGGATCGATTTGATATTAACAGTGTTCAAAGTCAAAGCACCCATAGTATAGAACGATGCCCTGATTAAATGGGCCCCCGAGAGATTCTCGAGGCCCAGAGGCAAAACTGCAAAATGAGGCCCCCTGCGCTTGAGGCGAGCAGAAAGGGCAGCAAGGAAAGGAATCTGGGGATACTGAATCTGGGGGTATGTTTGGAAACTTGTTGGTTGCTTCTGAGTGAAGTTCCTTCTGAGTGAATCATCTAACGTGAATAAAATTGGCGAAACTAGTTTATGAGGCCATAGATCCGAGAGGAAAATTCCCCCTGCCCCCCCCCCAGCTATTGGTTGGGATACTTGTTGGAATATTAATCGAAAGCAAGCATGACACACATTAAGATACTCCAATTCAAAATATGTGTATTGAATTTCTGACAAGATCATGAGGAGGGAGAGTAGGGAGGGGGGGACTGCACACAGGTTCCCCATAATATCAGCAATTGATTAGAAAGCATACCTAGTTACACAACTTGATGTATTTATTTTTCACTTTTTGAATGTATCTTGACATTTTCTTCTGTAAAAATTGTAAATTAACGTGAACTTTGACAAGAGACAACTTGAGTTTTTTTCATCCTGGGGAGATCATCCAGGGGAGATAAACGCAATATAATTTTCACACAGAGGTTGGTAGCCCATGTTGATCTGTTTGTGGCTGGAAAGTCTCTCAAGATGGGTAACAAATTCTCTAATGATGGGTATTCACATTCTCTAAAGACAGATGCTGCAATTCTATGAAAACTGGTGCTAAAACTCTCTAATGACTGGCAATCTGATTCTTGAAAGATGCCTAACTGAACTCTCTAAATATTAGAATCAGACTCATTTTAGTGTATTTTGACAAAATTAGCCTTGTTACCTTAATTTTTGACCTTTTATTCAGAACTATGGCAAATCCTAGTCAAGGTTTGCGTAAAAGAGGCTGACCTCTTTTGGAGCATCAGAGAACAAAGTAGTGCAAATAGGCCAGTTCACTGCACAAAACACATTTATAAGCATTAAATATACACAAAATGTTACTAAAAACCAAAAGAAGTCAACGAAATGATCTTTATATATCAAGCCAAAAACAATTCCCCATAAATCTTGCAACATAACTAGCTACAAATGAACATTTAATTACACAAAGCATTCCATTGAAAAGTCAAAATTTGAACTTTGCTGGTTTGGCAGTGCTAATATCATTGATAAAATCGTTTAGATATTCAATGAAAGAGACATACTTGCTAAATCCCAAAAATTTAAATCAAATTCCCAATCTTCTCTTTTGGATTACCCCTTCTTTCCTCAGAAAAAGTTTAAAATTGTTGCTCTAATTCTTAATGTCTCCCTTACCCTAGAGTACACATGCATTCCTGAAAGCAATGACTATTAAATTTGTCCCCTTGCTGCAAATTAGCTTGCATGATATTAACATGCTACTAATTTTGAGAAACTTCTGACAGCTGGCGAAGAAACACCATCTCATTGCAGAATTTTATCTGCTCTCCATGTTCACGTTTTGACTTTAAATCATTTAATAATATCAATAATATATATAAAGTATAAACTGAAATGTCAATTAACAATAATAAGCATTATAATTCAGCAAGCAATTAGACCACACAAAGAACAAGAGATTTTAGGGGCAGATTCATCCTATTTAGAGAATTAAATAGGGTCACCTCCCCCTCCCTCCACTGTGCCAATCAAATCATCAAAAATAAGAGTACTCCATATAAATATCTGCTTCTTAGCAGGGGCAGTGTGCAAAAATGCAGAGTATGGCGCACCCAAGATAAAAGGCCCGCACTTTAGGTGTGGGTGCGCTAAAATGGTAGAAAAATTGTAAGGTGCGCCCCTACACTATGGGTACGACTGCACAAACAGAAAAACTTCAAAACTTGAGGGGCACCCAGGTGCCCTTTCTTAGGCATTTAAGAATTACCTTGGGTGCGCCATGGCCATACTCTGCATTCTGGTTTCAGCTGCCTATGGTAAAATTTACCTGCCCAAAGAGGGACGCACCAGCCCTGCTTCTTACAAAAATAGTGTTGGGTCATGCTTCGTGAGTGATCCCGTTGTGACGTCATCTTGCTTACTTTCGGTTAAAATAATCTAATTTAGTGAATGTTTGATAGATTTTAAATAATTTAATAAAACTCTATGAAATGTATCAGGCTGGTCAACATAACAGTCATGTCCTGCATTCTGCAGCTCAACAACCTCTTTATTAGGAATTTGTTTTAAGTTTTCTAAAGCATCCAAACTCGGCGGTAACTGGTCGTTACTCCCTTGCAGGATCAGTGTCAGAGTCTGTAAGATGCGATATTCTTTGCTTGTGAACTGCTGCGTATCAGACGGGGAAATGGCAACAAATCCTCTCAACGGATGTCCACCGCGCAAAACCACTGGCATTGCATACGACCCCGTCTTTGACGGCGCTATTAAAACGCAATTTAACGCATCCAATTGCTCGAGAATATTAGAGAGTATTTCCCCTTTCAAAGGATAGGAAGGCTCCTTTATACCCTCGCTTATTACAGGTAGGTGCACACACAGCACCCTGTAACCAGCTGCTTGCAGCATCTCCGGAGTGCCAACATGCTCCCACGTGTGTGCCGTCATCGATTTTGTATAAAGCAAAGTGACAGTCAGCAAATCTTTTTTAGAAACGGTACCCACAGGCCACAGTTCATTATAATAAATGCTGATTGGATTGACATTGACAAGCTCCACAGTTAAATATCGGCCTCTGAATGAAAAGCTGATTAAACGCAGAAATCCGATGAACAGATAAAATACTACGATACAACAAAGTGCCCAAACAAGATTGCGTTTCTTCGCCAGCGGCCGAAAGATAAACATTCTGCTTCGTCATAACTCTACGCTACACGAATTGTCCCAACGTTGAATGGCCATTTTAGGCCAACGAGCCTCGACTTCAAACTATAATGTCATCAATGTTCCCGTTCAAGGCGTTTTACCCCCACCTCTCCCCCAGCCTTTGCTCCCTTTCTATCATGGATGTAATTCTTAAATTACGTTATTCGTTAACCCTGACCCCCCCGTCCCCCCCAACAATCTTCACCTTGTTTTTTCCCTCCCTTCCCTTCCCTTCCCGCTCCCCTTCCTCCGCAGTACCAGCTTTATTACGCACGGCAATAGCTAGGAGCCTCGTATCCATGATTTGTCAGCAGAATTTCCAAAATGGCGATGGCTGCGATGATGAATGGTCCAAGTTTCGACTCAGATATTTATCCAGACTGGTACAATGCAGAACATAAAACAGGGGTATAAGCTTTAGCATATTCTATATTGGTATTTTAACCAAGTCTCCATTGGGTACAATCAGAGAAAATGTCTAATTACGTGATGAAAATGCAACAGAAAACGATAGATGCAAGCAAATAGTTAGTTAGGCCTATTGAAGAGATGTGCATTTCTAACTGCTCAGCTTTTTTGTAAAAAGAATTAAAGATATGTGAATGAATGAAAACTATAAACTTATTTCTCTTGGCCAACGCAATTTTTGTCATCATTTCAATGCTCTTGGTTTATTACTACGTATTTTAAGTCCAGAGTCAGTAAAGCGTGGCAACTGCGCAGGCATAAGGTAGTTTGCAGTTGGTTGAAGTGCACCCCAAATATTAGGCCTTGCACGCGCACATGGTATGAGTATAGGTTCAATATAGTTCCAAGTGCAGTATCATACTACCTATGATCCTCCTTCTAACACTCAGCATGCAATGAACCAAAGGAATCATGAGAAAAGTCCAGTCTGCGATGCAGATCAAGGCAGAACTTGTCGAGATCTTGTGTGTGCAAAGAAAAAAATAGGGGAGCATAGCATGCACATCTGATTCTCTCAGGTGCACCAAGTTGCTCTATGTAGTATGAAACTCTATTGAGCCTAAATGCATCCCAGTCTGCAGAGCATTGCAGAACTCGACGAGATCTCGCACATGCAAGGTATAAAATGTGGGGTGCACGGCGTACACATCTGATTCTCTTGGGTGCACCCTATAAGCATACAATACGCGCGTGCAAGGTCTAATTTTTGGAGTGCACTTCGATCTGCTGCAAATTTTATTGTGTGTGCAGTTGCCACGCCCTGCAGACTGGAGGAAAGCTGTCTGGTGCCCTTAAGAGAATCAGGTATGCATGCCATGCACCCCCAAGTTTTTCCCTGCATATGCCAGATCTCATCATGTTCTTCAAGCTCTACAGAGTCTACAGATTTCAAGCTAGCTTTAGAAACAACATTTTAATTCAGGATTTTTTATGTTGATTTTGATTTTCCGTTTTTGTGAAAATTCTTTTAGACCACTATAATGGCTGTGGAGTATGATGGTGGAGTTGTTTTTGGTGCTGATTCAAGGACAACAACTGGGTAAGCATTTATTTAGAACATGTTATGGTTTATTTTGTTCTTCTCCAAATGTGGTATTTGACCATGCTACACCATGCCAAAATCTTTTTCTATTAATTCCATGCATTCTGAAGATCTTTGGGCCACTGGATTTAATTTCCCAAGTGACTGCATGGCCGTTGGTTAAAGGAAATCACAAGCAATCTGGCAAATTCAGTCCATAGAGTCTGTAGACGAAAGCAGGATGAGATCTTGCAAATGCAAGGAAAATTCCTTGGTTACAAAATCAAAGTTTGCATCCCTTGTTAAAACAGTAGTTAACCTTTCCTTTGAAAATAAAAAGGCCTTTATCTAACGTTTTCTATTTTATTTTCCTAGTTCATATATTGTGAACCGTGTAACTGATAAATTAACGCCAGTGACAGAAAATATATTCTGCTGTCGATCTGGTTCAGCTGCTGACACTCAAGCAATTGCAGATCAAGTCAAGTACTATCTTTATTTACACAAGTAAGCAATAATCAGATTTTGATTAATTTTAATAGGTATTTAATAATGTTAGCCTCCTTATCAACAACAACAACATCATCATCATCATCAACATCATCATCAATATCATCATCATCATCATCAATATCATCATCATCATCATCATCATCATCATCATCAACAACAACAACATCAACATCATCAACATCATCATCATCATCATCATCATCATCATCATCATCATCATCATCATCATCATCATCATCATCATCATCATCATCAACATCAACATCAACATCATCAAAATCAACAATTTTTACTAATGATTTTTAATGTAAATAGAATATAAAAGCCAGATTTGCTAAAATGCAGCTAATTAGAAATTATTAAAGAAACGGTTGAACTATAATGTCAGCAAATCATAATTTTTTGTTCACATCCAGGATTGAATTGAGCGAATCAACAAAAGTAAAAACAGCTGCAAATTTATTCAAAGAAATTTGTTATGCAAATCGAGATAGTTCAGTTGCCGGAATCATTGTTGCTGGTTGGGACGAAAAAGACGGTGGACAGGTTGGTTCTTACTTAAAATTCTCTCCAGGGATGATCAAAAGTAGGTTGAGGTGGTTTATAACATGCCCTCCCCCTAGGCGAAAAAATTATTTGCAAAACAATGCATTTTTTACCATGAAGGTGTCTTTTGTCTGTCAATTTTGCTATAACAAGGGATTTTGCGCCCATGTTGGCGTAAATTTAATTCTGAAAAACCCCCTAGAACAAAATATCTAGGTACGACCTGTTCTTTCTCACTTCCAAGATTTGCAATTTTGAATGCAACCAGCTCCCTGCCATTCTCATCGAAAGCAGGCATCATTTGATCTGATCTCCCCATCATCTACTATTACTGTTTCTATGTCAACCACCCTCTATACTTGCCTTTTTTAAACAATCACTCGAGTATGATTCATTCTAGGTGTACACAGTTCCTCTTGGCGGAATGTGCGTCCGACAGCCGTTTTCTATTGGCGGTAAGTGAGCAAAGATAGCTATTTCAGTTCTGCTTATAAACAACATATAATTATAATAAGTGGCGGACACTTGGCCAAATATTGGGAGGCAACCCGATTGTTTTGGTAGGATGACGTCACGCATTTCCATTGTTTTAGAGTAAAAGACTATTGTCTTATTGTCTTCCAAAATTTTTTGCGGGGCCACGGGCCCATCGCCCACCCCCAAGTATCCGCCACTGATTGTAATCTTGTCGTATTCCCTTCGCATTCCTGCGACTGTGTGTTGCTTCTTTATGTCTATCATTGATATACATCGTTGCAATTATCCCTCGAAAATCCGGTAGGCAGCCTGCTACTTTCTTCAATCAACTTAACTTGTTACATTCACCCTAACTATACCTAACGAAACCTTTTGCTACATAACATGGATACTACATTAGAAGGAACACTATATCATGGCTACCCCTGAAACTAACCCTAAACTTTATGTAGAATCTACATTATTTAATAACAGTCAGTAAAGAATGTTTGAAAGCTTAAAGTATCTTTTTAATTCATTGATTTAATTTCCAGGCTCTGGTAGTACATATATTTACGGCCATTGTGATGCAACATATAAAAAAAAGATGACGAAAGAAGAGTGTTACAGATTTGTTGCAAATGGTAATGTTTAATAAATATATTTTCTTTTCAACTTAATATTGGAATTCCATTGATTATTTTATTAATAGTTAAATAGTTCGAGACGTTAGTTGGAAAGCGAAGTCTTCTGAAAAATTTCTGAGCAAGGACAACGACAAAAAAGATCATTAATTATGTTCATTTTCTTGAATTTCTTGATTAAATTAATAATGCAGCCATAAATAGAAGACAAATTCTAATGTGACAAAGCCGCAGAAAGAAATAACTTGAGACATAAACAGAGTTGAAATTAAAGCATGATCGGTATCAAGTTTTAATTTGTTAAACTTAAGACGAGACCATAAATAAGGGCGTTTCGTAACAAAGTCCCTATAACTAAGTAAGTGTTAACAGAAACCGTATCGATCGACATATTTTTATAAGTATGAAAATTAAAAATATTTATCGTATTTATTTTCTTTTAGCGGTTGCTTTGGCGATGTTTCGTGATGGCTCATCCGGTGGCGTCATCCGAATGGCCGCTGTAAACAAAGATGGCGTCGAGAGGAAAGTCTTAGTTGGAAATGATATCCCTAGATTTTACGAAGGACAATAACTATTAAACTTAGCCTAGTTGTATCAAAACTGTTAGTGTTGATGTTCTTGTCGATGTTTAAAAACTGAGTCGGTTTTTCTTGTTTTGTCCTTGAGAAACAATAGTTCGTTCTATTTATTTATTTTCTGTTTTTCAACGTAGTTGTCACGAGTGCTCCCTTCTAAAAGCCCTCTAGTGATTTTTGTTGCTTTTCACCGTTTCTTTATGGTGAAGGTAAGGGTTAAGGTTTTCTGCAGACATCTACGAAAGGTATATTTACTTTTTGATAAACCAGTTTTTATAAGTTTAACAAAAAAAAACACGAAAAATTTATTTTTAATATGAAGCACAATGACGTCATAAAGGGACCTGGGCACTCAACGAGGAAGACAAGAAAACAACAAATGACGTCGATGGTGAATAAAAAATAAAGGGTAAAGTCATATCAAATTGAAAAGGTAAAATGCTTCTTTGACTCAATTAATATCTTATTTTTGCTTCAATATTGTACAATGTACCTTTAATGTTATTGTATAAGCCTAGCCACGTTGCTGACACATTGATTGAGAAGTGAAACGTGTGCGCCCATGAATTTAGGCCCATAAACAAAAAGGTTCATGTAAACAAAAAAGAAAATGGCGGATCTTTTTTGGTGTTATTTTCATGTGTCCCTTGTACTTCATATGTAAAGGGGATTATTTAACGGACAAAGTTTGGCTTGCAGACTAGAAGCATGATTTCTACCAACTTTTGAAAGATTAACATAACCCTATGTCGAAGATGAGTAACATTGGACATAATTCCACCTTCAGTTAATCATCATGTCTGCTATCGAAGAAATAGATCCCTGTTATTTTTTCCCGATGCATCACTTTCTTCCTCTTCTACCCGACAAAGGTATGCATGAAGATCGTTCGAATTTCTGACACAACCCGCAATATTTCATTTTTGGTGAAATAATAATAGCTACTTCTCACAATTTATCTCTCTTTTTCAGAATTTAATGTGCACGTTCAATGAACGATATGGGACAGAGATATACATTTTTCTTCGCTGCCAAAGAGGGGCGGCTGAGTGATCTGGTGTGGGTTTTAAATCAAAAGGGTGCTTCGCCAAACATTAGAGATGGTGAAAGCCAGTCAACTGCTTTGCATTTTACTTGTGCAAGGGGGCACACAAAATGTGCTGAGGTGCTAATCAAAGCAGGTATTTTTTTCATTTTGATTTAATTTTGATATTTTCTTTAGATATCAGATTGAAACAAACAAACAAATTGACGCAGAAACCAAAAATGACAAATATATTAGTTCAGAATCACCTGTTACAAAAACCTGTTGCAGGCTGTCATCAAGTTACGAAAAACGTGCTTAGAACTCCATGAGAAAGGCATATTGTTGCAAAAATCACAGCAATTCTATTTATTAATCCAACTTTAGCTTCATTCCCATCTTTCCAGTTGCTCTAACATCTGTAACCTCACTTACTATATGTTATCAATGATTCATTTTTTGTGTGTTCATCTTTCAGGTGCCCATGTTAATTGCAGAACAACAGAAGGCATGACACCATTACACTTTGCAACATATGGTGGCCATGTTGAATGTGTACGTTTGTTGCTTATTGCCAATGCTGATGTGCATGCCACTACAAGGTTAGCTTCATCATTTATGCTCTTGCTAGATCAGTTCTTACTTCATTTGCAGGGGGGGGGGCTTAAAGGTGGTGACATAGCTGGGATTTCTTTGAGAGGGAAAAAAGCCAAGGAAGTAAGAGATGAAACAGGTCCTGAAGGTTGCTAGTTAGAAGATTTTTAGAAACTAATGTGCATCCTAAAGTCATCATTATTTGTGAAAAATGTGAATCAAAGCACAACCAAAAATTTATTCCTCATACTGTCTGATAAATGACCCTTAACTCATTACCCCCTGATGTAATTTGGAAATCGCATATAGATGAATTTGGAAGCAAATGTTGCACAGGGGTTCATAGATCCAGGAAATATCCTTGTTTTGATAAATTTTCAGTGGATGTTGTCTGATCAATTTGCGAATCTTGACATCATTGCCCCAGGTATGTCTTTGATTTACAGTAACTTATACTGCGTCATATGGCGTCTGCAGGGGGCTATGAGTTAAACATGGCTTTCATGTTTTTAGATTTGGTTGCACAGCACTACACCAAGCTGCATTCTTCAATCGACAGACATGTGCTGAAGTGATTATTAAAAACGGTGGAGGTATCAATGCTCAAGAAAACTGGGGTTTGACACCATTGTCAATTGCAGTTCAGAAGGGTGACAGGTAAGAAAAGGGGTGAGATTTTCTTGCTTTGGTACTGACAATAGCAAAAACACTTGACCCCAAAGTTCTCTTCTTACTCATTCAAATTTCAGAAGAAAATGTTTGGGGGAGGGGGGGGGGTTATTTATCCATAATACATCAAATATTTGCAGAGTAATATGGATATTCTATGACAAATATCTAATAATCATTTTTGGACTGCATAGGGGGGTATTTATCCCCCAAAATCCCCCTCATTCTCAACAAAATCTTTGAACCTGAAACAGAGGTCTCAAAATGCTTCAAATGGTCTCAGATTTCCAATTAAATTTGCATAAACGAACATCCAAATCGCCTCAGTTTAAGCATAACGAAAATAAGAATAAGAAAATCTGATATTTCTATGTGTAATTTCTGTGTTATTTCTTTCTTATGTTGAATATTGTTCTCTTTAGGTACACTGTATATAGTGGCCACGGAATGGTCAAAAGGTACTTGTTTGATTAAAACAAGAGATTAAAATTGCCCCCCCCCCCAAGGCCGAGGCTAACTCACCTAACTCGCATTTTTTGAATGGACTGGTTTTTGGCTATCTTACCCACAGCCACATTGTTGTCACCTTTTTTGATATACAGAGACCTCGACGGGGGGCAAAAAACGGAGAAACACCTTTCAGAGCTGAGAAATAGAGGAGGGATGCCCCCCCCCATCCCCACGCCGGAGGCCCTGATGTAAGTGTGACATAACCTGCAAGTTGTTCTTTATATAGAAATATACAACAAGCTGAAGATTTCACATGGGGAGGCTGAAATGCGTTCCAAACTGTTATATTTTCCAGGCTTTGGCTACCCTTTATTTTCTTTACTGCCGTACTTTTAATTTTTGATTATTAATTTGTTTGTTTATTTGTTTATCTATTTACCGATTTATATTTTGATTTTAGTTATAACTGCGAGTTATTTTATTCAATTGCGAATTAAGATCCGCCCCATCCAAGCCCCATGATCAAGCAAGAAGCAAACAGTTTGTCATTAAAGATAAATTTAACAAATTCTAAGTCAATGAGTCTCTACATATGTTATCTTGTTTTCTATTTTAGTCAAATGGTGAAGTTTTTATTGTCAAACGAAGCATCTTCAAACATCCAAGGCAAAATCGACGGCAAAACCCCCCTGCATATAAGCTTAAAAAACAATCATGAGGACTGCACACGGGTACTACTAGACGGGGGAGCAGATCCTAATATTCGAGACACAAAAGGACGAACTGCGCTGCATTATGGTATGGAAACGTCTTTTTAAGTTATTCTGTTACGAGCCCTCTAAGTTACGTACTTTGTTCCAAATTGCTAGCAAAAAAGATTTCACCTTCCTATACTTTTCTTAAACAGTATCGATGTGTGCAAAGGTCTTTTCCCAAAATCTGAAGAAGGGTGTGGTTGGACCCCCTATCATCATCTTATACCCCCCACTTCGCGGGAGCTTGCGCCACCGCTACAGACAAACAATGTTAACGGCCAGGGAGTAAGCATGACATTTTGCTCCCCACGGTATCGCATCTTTTTAGTGTTTTAAAATGGATCTTTAGTTTGTAGTTTATAGTAGGTTAGGATTTTAATATTTCCCTTTTTTCAGTTCAATTTATCAGAACACACGTTAATAACCGCATTACATGTTAAAGTGTAAATCCCATAAAGATTCGTATTATTATAAAGATTATAAAGATTTTGTTATGGAACAAGCCTGAACTGTTAAACTTTTGAGCGATTTTTTTTCTTTTTTTTTAATGTTTTGTAACAATAAGAAGTCAGATGTAAACTACCAAACTTTAGCGAGGTTTACACTTGTATTTGATTGGATGATGATAATATGAAGTTTAAAAAACTCATTATGTAACTTGTTGCTGCAATTATTCATATGTAACAAAAAAATACACATTTCTGCCTCCGTTCTAGTTTGTAACTATCAACAAGCAGAGACACTTGTCCCACTACTTCTTGAATTCGGTGCAAATCCATGTCTAGAAGATCGAGATGGGGAAACTGCTGAAGACAAAATCATGAAAATACTAGATAAAAACATGACACAGGATATCAAAGATCAATTATATAAAAAACTTGATGAGTTTGCTGGTGAGTGATGTTTTTGTTGCTAATGAATAAATAAAAGAATGAATGAATGAATAATCAATTTACAATAAATAGATAGGTAAAAAGGTAACTTGAGCTCCAATATAAATAGTTAATTGGCTAGCTTTGTGAATAAAAAATAAATAAACAAATAAGTAAATAGATCAGGTAGTAAATAAATATGTATATAAATAGGCAGATAATTAGTAATTAAATAAATCAATGAATTAATCGAGGCTGAATAAAAATAATTATCTGGCTAATTTTATAAATGTAAAGATAGATAGATAGATAGATAGATAGATAGATAGATAAATAAATGAATAAATAAATGAATAATTAAATAAGTATGTAAATAAATAAATAACTTGATAGATAAGTCAGTGCGTAAATGAATGTGTATATGAATAGATAGATTAACACTTCGCCTCGGCATATGGGGCTTCAAAATATAAGCAATGATTTATCAATAATGGTTTTATCATTTGGTTTTCTGAGCTTTATTTGCTGTGTGTTATCGCCACTTTATTTTGTTCTTTATATCCATACCATCGTAATATTTCTATGAAATTCTTCTAAAAATAATTGCATTTTATTTTGTAGGGAAACCAAGAACATTGATGAAACAATGTCGAATTTTTATTAGAAAAACTCTCGGACCATCACGTGTTCACTTAATTGATGAATTTCCGCTCCCGGATTCGTTAAAGCAATATTTAAAAATGCAAAGATTATGAGGTACATTTTGGAAGTATGATTTGTGTGTGTTGAGCCCGGAAGGCAGATCCTCGGGACCACCTGAGAAAACCGCGGGAGAAAACCGCGGAAGAACGCCTGGTTCTAACATTAGAAGCTTCAATACCACACCGTTCCCATTACATGTCAGTGGCGATTTTCCCTTCTTCTATGGTTGGAATTAATTAGCCTGTTAATTTTGCTACTTCTTTGTGTACTCCGACCAAAAATAGATCTATAATGGTTAGGATAATGATAGTATTGATAATGTAAACATTTCGTTTTAAATTCAATTACTACAACAAAAACCTTATTATTAAAGTAGCTCTTAGCAGCATGCCTGGTTACAGCAAATAAAAATTGATAATAAGAGCGACATTTAAGCAAATTCATATAAGGGAGGGTCGGAATCAGTCCTTTTGTTATTCCTGAGACGAAATATAAGGTAAGTTGTGCGTATAATTATGGAGGAAAGTTTGTTGAGCAAGAAGTTGAGCTGTTTTTTGTCGGAACTTAGTTCGTTCCAAATTTCTATAAAAGACTGAGAGGATGGGCCAACGCTAATAATAATAATTATAATAATAATACATCTATTAAAGTCGTGATTCCAAAAAGATCGCTTACCATTGCAAAACTGTGCAGCAAAGAGAACCTTGATTTCATTTTTTGCCTCGTTAACTTTGCAACAATTTGCGAGACTTTTCGACACTTAACGGCCACATCGAAACCAGGCTTGGTTGTAGGGTATATAGATCAAGATGTATTCTCTTTTTACGAGATGCACCATTTGTTACAGCAGAAATAAGACTAGCCAAAGGAGACCGTGATTTTGAAATACATACAATAAAGGATAACGAAATAAGTTCATAATATATGTTGATTATTATCTCTTTGGTTGTAATTAGTACGTGCATTTCATTAGAATTCATTACATATATTTTAAATATAGTTATTTTTATCATATTTTCAATTCTTTCTTTCAATTGCTCGGTTCGATTTTACTTTTCGCTCACTCAATTACTTAAAGTTGTTCTTTTGTCTGCAAACCAGCTCTTAGGACGAGTTTCAAGCCTCTGCGAGGGAAAAATGCTCCTCCGTAGTGCATTTCTCTCAGTTCACTGATAAGAAAAACATATTTGGAGCACGTAGAATCCCTCATTTGGATTCACCTGCTTCGAAATGTGCCTAAAGATTCTTCGCTCCAATATTATCATTACGGGTACCCCCTTGCAATTTTAGTAGAAGCTTTTAATATTTCTTTATAGCTATATAATCACCGGGGGTGAAATGGCTAACTGACAGGGTTACCGTGTTTAATCAAAATGATGAAAATGAAATGAAATGACAATTTTCGATACTTGCAAGACCATTTCTAGTTGCCCCCGTCTGTCTGAGGCTATTGAAGTACGTTAACAAACTACCTTATTCATCGGGAATTGGGGTGTTACAGTTGCCATGTATCACATGAAACGGGGGACTGCAATTGAAATACTGGTCAAAAACGTCTTTGTAACCATGATCTTTCCACCACGTGCAAAGCTGCCTGTTCCACTGACAAGGTAGAGTGTAAAACAAATCCGGATAGTCGAAGCTAAGTAACGAATAAAAGTCTTGATCGCCAAGGTGCCCTTTAAATTCGTATTTACTGGCTAATCTTGATGCATTTTGCCCATGTAATAATTCATTATATACTTGACTGTTTCTCATTTCTTCTAAATTAATAAGCTTGACACCGCTGTTGAAGCCAGTTCTGCCATGGGGCGGTGGATCTCCTATTTTTGTTCCTGGATTCTTTTGACGATAGCTCCAGAGGACGTGTCTACAAGAGAAACAAAGAACATATCGATAAGCTCCTATTTGGGTAAGGCAGGGGGGTCAATGGCAGGGCGGCATATGACAGGGGGGCCAATGTCAGGGGGGCCAACGGCAGGGGGGCCAAGTGACCCTTAACAAATAATGAATTGAAAAACAAGTTTAAACCTGATGCTCAACAATAAACTTCAAATTATGATCTATACCTTGCTTGCATTATACTATTAAAGATTTCTTTTTTGTAAATTTGAACAGCTTTTATGATTAACATTCACTTTAGATAAATTTGATGTGGGAATTTGATGATAATAAAGTAGCAAGTGAGTTTTCCCACTGATGTGTACTGGATAAACTTTTAAAAATTGTTTTGTTTCTTTTATCCTGTTTTTTTACGGAGATGTAGGTCTGTTCACCAATTTTTTAACTACAAGCATGTTTGGATAGAATCAGGAAAAATTAGATGTGATGATCTCCTCCCCAAGAAGTCCCTGATGTGCATCCAATAAACAACTATCTACAAACATTTTTTACCTGTAGACTGGTTGCTGGTCTGTTGCTATGGCCATGATCTGATTTGGTGACATTTGGGGAAAGATGTCAATCAGCTGTTTAATGTCGGTGCGAAATTGCAAATCAGTATCAAGCATAACTAAATGATTGATTGTTGATGGTAGGATTTTATGCAACACAGGACCAATGAAGAAAATTGCATGACTGTAATAAGCACCTTGGCCGCTACTAAACAGCTCCTAAATACAAGAATATTGATTAAATTTTTTGTCAAGGAACAATTTTATAAAAACATGAACATATTCAATTATTGCTGTCCTCATTTGGGTATTGTTTTTTGTTTGTAATTTACAAAGTCTCATTGCAAGATGTACTGCATCCAGCAAACATATTATTACCAATATTCCTCTAATAATTATGGATTTATGCCCTTTTGGTGCTCCCCGAATTCAAATACCCCTTGCTGATCAATGTTCCACTACCTGCTATTATTTTCTGAACTGTAATTGTCTGCATTTTCTAATGTAATTAATCTTTGTCTTATCATATTACATTTAATTATATTGCTATCATGTTTTTTAGATGTATACGAAGCAGAGTAATTGATCGTGAAAAGTGAAATGAAAGGACACTCTTCAAAACTTTCCTTTAATACATTTTCAACTGAACTATCAGTTTTGCAACCAAGGGCAAGAGTGGGGAGGAGGCTTAAAAGGGTGAAGAAGTCAGTGACCCACAGGAATCGTGTTTTATACTATCATTATAATGTACTGATTTTTGTGAGCATTGTTGAAATCACAGAAAATGAACCTACCTGCAAAGCTTTTGTATACGGATAAACCTTTTTGTTTACTTCCTCAATCAAAAAATAAGTTCTTTGCGGAATTCTTTTGATTTTGAGTTCATTGGCAACATTTTTAAAACATTTCTCTGCAGTTTCTTTGCTTATTTTATCAACAGTCAACAAAAACTTTAATTCTAACTTTGTTCTCTTCAAAATTGATTTTATGCAGCTGTGGAAGTTGCTAGCAAACTTGCTATCTCCGTGTGCATTCACTAACTGAAGTAATACATAGTTCTCATCGATTGATGCTAAATTTCCTTCTTTCTTGTCATCCTCAATTATAATTGGTCTTTCTGAATCGTGCATCAGATTGTCGTCTTCTTCCTCTTGCAAAGTTTCATTTGTAAATACCTTATCTTTAAATCTACCATGCTTTATTACAGGCTGGTATTCTGCCTTCGTAACCTCATCATCAATAACTTCATTACTCCTCTCTTTCTCTGCATGATACTGATCGTTTGTCATTAAATCATTTGGGGTTGATGGCTCCTTGAAATGCGAAGATAGGATATAAATAACGGCGGTGGAGGCAATGCATAAGCATACCCCAACAAACAAACCAACTTTGGGCCTAGCCATTTTCCCGATATTGAACATCATTTTTGATTTAAAACTCGCTTTTCTTCTATACCTTTCAGCAGGCTCTTCATTACGTTGCTTTGCTCTTCGCATTCCCGGGAGTTAACTTCCAGAAAAAGTGCTATCTAATGATGATTTAATTCCACCTTTTGCAATCTACTATTTGCTTGGTAACCTGTTGTTGTAAACCATATTGGTTGAATGGGGTAAACAAAGAAACAACAGCAACAACTTTACTTTCTGACTTTTGGGGGCTAACTTTAATTTTGAGGCTCAACGGTGGGGGGGGGGGGGGGAGGGCTTTAAAGGGAAGGGAATTTACCAAATGGGGTTTAACTTAACAAAATTATTTTTAAAATGTTTTTGTTGAAATGTTTTGTTCGATCAATGAAATTGTGAAATTTTATGTAGAAAAATCTCCTACCCCCTAGAGGGTTTAATTTAATAAAACTATTTTTGAAAGCATATCGGGCAAATTTCACAGAAAGGACATATGAAGTCACCAACAACACTTTTCATCTAGTTTTTGAATCTAGTGCAATTTGTGCAGCAGGGGCGTTTTCCAGCGATCTAAAGGGCGTGGTCTTGAAAAATTTCACCTGGCTTCACTTCCAGCCCCTATCATCAATTTCGTTCGGACAGGCCTGTTATGATTGTGGAAAGTTGAAAATGTGAGTTGCTGCTTAGTATTGTCCCACAACTGTAGCTGAGTTATTGCAATTCCCAGGCAAAACAGCCAGTTCAGTATGTCGCACAATCTCTGCTCGTTCAGTCTTCTGAATACGGTACAATGAAATGAAAAACCAAACTGGATCAAGTACCATGTTGACCATGGTACAAGTAACTGCAAATAAGGCCAGTTTCCCTTCAGTAGAGCTACATGTTGGATTATCG
The DNA here is from genome assembly GCA_964019065.1 of Catostylus mosaicus. NCBI lineage: Eukaryota > Metazoa > Cnidaria > Scyphozoa > Rhizostomeae > Catostylidae > Catostylus > Catostylus mosaicus. The sequence continues at coordinate 5,625,159 of OZ025200.1, read as the reverse complement.
AGGGAAGTCATGTGAGGGATAAACATCAGTGGCAAATTTAGAACCAAAAAACTGCTCGTGGTGCTGATAAACAATCTTGTTATATAGCGCTTTTGGCGTTTTCTAGCTTCAATGATTTCCTTGTTGGTTCCAGCTTCGAGAGTTTGAACTGAATTATTTGTCCAAATTCTATGTTCCCAAATCAGCTTGCAATAGATGGTGCACAATGCAATATCAGTTGCACCAAGAACGATCGTTGTGCTCCAAGTGCTGATTTCACGCATCTTTGTTACGGCTTTTGCAATAACGTTTAGCAAAGCAATTACGAAGGTTACGACGATAACAACGAGAGCAAGCTTCTTGTTTAGCTGTCGCAGTAAAATTGCGTTCGGGTACTTTAATGGCTTCGTGAAAACGCACAGTCTAGAATACGCTATCGCCAGGTTAAAGCCACAATTACAGCAAATGATGATGCATCGACATGCTACAGTAAAAAGATCTAATGGTTTGTTGTTCTCACCTTTGACAGAAAGCCATCTAGCCAATGCTACGGAAAGGAACATGTATAGCGCCGTAAACAAGTTTGACGCACAAAGGCAACCGTAAAGAAAGAATTGTCCTCTTTTCCAGTTGTTTTTCTTGATAATTTGGACCAACATAGCCACGTTCCCGATCAAAACAATTACACCAGTGACAGCTAAATGAGTTTTACATGAGTCACTCATCTTGATTATCGCTTTCGCTGCTCAACATGTAACTGATAAATACTGATACTTTCGAGATTGGTTTTTAACAGCACAAGAGACCAGCTGTCACCAAGCTGGTACACTTCTCTCCGCGCTCCTCCAAACTGGTTTATCATGTTTACCTTAAATTGTTTACACACAAAAATCCCTTCTGCTAATTGGGACGGGAGGGTAGGGTGTAGCCCCGCACTTTTTAGCAGAAATGTTGTGTAAAGCATGCGTTTCTAATCAAAATACACCAATAGCTTTTTGACCCATGCCTATTGCCCTTTCTACAGGCCGTTATCTCCATCACAGATCTAAGGCCTGGCTTGACCTTTTTATCAACTGCTAGGGAACACTCACAAGAACTTGAGTGGGCAGGACTGTGCCCAGATATGGCCACGCCCAATTTTTCAATAGCCCCCTCAAACGGAAATTAGCCTGCATCACAAACTGTGAAACTCGTATTTCAAAAAAATAGGCTCCGGAAATAAGCTCCAGCGTCCCCGACTTAAGATAATTTGCGTAAGGCTTGATTTCCCAAAAAATAAGAATAAGTTTAGAACATGCTCAGCCTCCTCAGATGAGAAATTAAAAAAGAAACAAGAAAAAACAAAGTCATTTTTGAATTATTTCACTTCAACAAAACAAGTCCATGCAATTCCTAAACAAAAGTCATTCATAAAACAACGTATTTTGCCGTAGTAAAGCAGAAGTCTCAAATTAGAGAAAATTTAGAACATCGAGCCTCGTTAGATATTATCTGGTTCTTGTATAAAAAAGTGTAGAAAATAAATTGAAATTAGTGATAAATTGACAACAATAATCTCCGGAGAACGAGGCTCAATACCGCTGACCGGTGTAGTTTGTTCATCGAAGAAAAGGAAAGCAGTTATGAGCAGTAGGCAAAGGGTTTCAAGGCCTTTGAAAGTTCCATATAATAGCCAATATCTTCGAGAGAAAAAAGGAAAGCAAGCAAGATGTATGTATAAAAGACGGTTATTTATTTATAGCGATTTGTCATGGGAAGAATTATGCTATTTCTCTGCAAGCTGCGGCCTAATTTGAAAGTCTGTCCGAAATGGTGGGCCTAATTTTTATCCTTGCGACAAAGCAACTCACTTGAAGCCTGTAGAAGTTATTTGCGTGTCGGCGTGTCGAATTAAAACTAGAAAATGTTAAATTGAACGGTATGTTTTAAAATTTTCTAAGCATAATGGAAAGAAAAGCTAAACCTTGAAGCAGAAAAGGTATCAGGCCCATTTCACCATTTCACCATAAGAGTTCATGCTCGAGGTTGGCAAAAAACAAAGAATAACACATCGTTTTACTTCATGACAATGCGCCTATTCAGTCAAAAATATTTAAACCAAGACAAAAAAGCGTTATTGAAGGTGTTATTTATTCTTAGAAACGGTTTTTTGGGAGCAGTGCCACAAGGGTGTGTGGAATTTTTGCCTTTTAAGAAATTATCAGCACAGAATAACTGCCAGCTCAGTCTTTGTTTCCCATAGGGGGTATAGGGGCTGTTATACACCCAAATGCAATCAGACTGCATTTTACATGGCATTTGATACTGCTTGCTTGGCAAACAAAACTGTCTTCAAAATAACAATAAATTAATGATAACAATTGACATGTAATACTTGATCGGTTGCAAACTGCAAAATAAGCTTATTTTGAAACCAAGCAAATTAGAAATTTTCTGTTAGCCCCCACTTACAAAGTCTTCTCTGAATCAACCCCCTAAGATATATCAGCAGTGAAGTTTCTTTACCATTTGAATTGCCAAGTTTCACCTTTTTATGAATAGCTCCCTTTGTTATATATTGGGTTCTTTTCAATATCTGTGATTAACATCAAACAAAGACCTTTTCATGGGATGCTACACTTTCATGGGATGACTATTTTGTTAGTTCTTTACTAGTTCAGTCAGTTGTAGTTCTTGCTTGAGTTATGCATAACGAAAATGATCTAGTTTTATTCGTCTCATGCTTTTCGCAAGAACAAGAATATTACACCCTTATAAAATTATAGTTGCCAGTTATTTATAAGATCTGCTTCTTTACAAATCTGGATCTATACAAATGTGTGAACTTGAAAACAAGCTTATATGTGAAACCAAGCAATTCAGACATTTTCAAAAGCCCCCACTAAAAAAGCTTTCTTTGAATCAACCCCCTTGTAAACATTAGCGCTGAAGTTTCTTTACCTTTTGAAGAGCCAAGTTACAATTTCATATAAATCGCTTCCTTATTTAATTATTGTTGCTAGCTATTTATTAAATCTGTTAGCCTGCAACACAGATGGTGAATTTCAAAGTTTCAAGTTTCACAGTCTGTGTCACAGACTGTCCTCTGAAATTCAAAGTTAGAATAGCTTTTTATATTTGTAAATTTTTTCTGTTTTCAAGGTCCGACACAAATCTAGTAAAAAGGCAGAAACAAGTAGATGAGGTGAGTGGAAAATTCTTTCAGTAAGGGTGGGTTGTTTTTAGCAATTATTTGTAAAAAATTACAAGTATATAATTATCAGCTTTGTATCAGTTTTTTGCATTATTCCTTATATTTAACGTGCAGAAGTATGACCTTTTTGTTAGCTATAATCTGTCATGTTTTAATTTTATTTTCTGTACATTTTCGTTTCATCATTTCTTCAATTTAAGATGGTGGGAATAATGCGGCAATATATGGACAAGCTCCTTGAAAGAGATGTCAAATTATCTGAGCTTGAGAACAGACCTGGTAAGAATACCAAATTGTTACTGAAGGAAGAGCATAATTGGGAATGAGATTGGTTACAGTTCTGAAACCAATGAGAGACATAGGGGAGAAAGACCACCCTAACATAAGATGTTTGTGGCAAGACCTGAAAGTTTTAAGAAACATTTTTAGCACTTAATATGAAGCAAATGTTGTTTATAAACTGAAGATGGTGAAAATTGTCAAAAAATTAATGCATTCACCCCACCCCCCAGTTTATCACTGATTGTGTTGGCTCTGATTGTGTCTCAAACTTTCATGCAACATTGCTAATCACTCATTTTTATATGATGACATTTGTTTTGGTAACTCAGAAGCAGAGTCTGGAAAGCATCATGGTTTCCCAGTTTGCAGAGTATGGCCAATCTTGACAAGATCGTGGGTGCACCAACAGTCCTGCACCTCAGGTGCCAGTGCACATTATCATAAGGTGTGCCACGACACCTTGGGTACCACTGCACAAACATAAAAACTTCAAAACTTGGAGGGGGGGTGCCCAAAGGCACTTTCATAGGCATACAAGAGTTATCTGGGGAGTGCCATTGCCATCTTCTGCATTCTGGATGGTTTCATAGTTGCACCCTGAAGAAGATTACTGAAAACAATAGAAATGGGAAGACCACACCCAGGTTGCGTCCTGCTTCCTGTGTTTGTTGATGATGATGATCTTTTTGGGGTTTTAGGCAGGAGGGAAGGCTATGTCAGAGGCCCCTTTTTACCCCTTCAAGTTAAGCACCCCCACCCCAACCTCTTGAGGTATAAGCCTGGTATCTTTGGTAATGGTAAATTAATGGTAAAGCTTGGTAATGGTACAGTAGCTTTTCATGATTTAGGCAATCAGCAAGTGATATCTTTTTTATTGAATTGTAGAGTCCCTCCAGGCTGGTGCCTCAAAATTTGAATCAAATGCTGGAAAACTGAAACGAAAGATGTGGTGGCAAAATTGCAAGGTAAACCAAACTCAGCTATGTTATTATCACAGCATCACTTTAAATTAAAGATTTTGTCTTGTAAGACGTTGAAAGTGGGTCTCTGTGATTGCAAGCAAGCAATGTTATGTTTTAATCAAGGCTAGAGTTTGGCAGCAATCTGGCCGATATGGGCCTGGGGCACTATGGCCTGTGCACTTCTCCTGAGTACCCAATAACCTTTTTTGGAAGGATGGACAGCTGGGTTGGCTTAGAAGCTTGTAGAGCATGCGCATTCCCATTTTGTATCATGTTGATTAGTATAATGATGATTTTCATTTCATTTCATTTCATTTAATTTGAAATTCCATTAAATACACAATACATTATAATATACAAATGACAATTAACAATCTACAATACATAATATATAACAATGTCAAATCTGCATGGATAATGGAATTTCTTAAAGGATATAAATTATATAAATTAAAAACACTTGTCTTAAGTTTGCTTGCTTCTATTTATACAGATCTGGGTTATCTTGATTGTTGTCATCTTAATCATCATAGCTGTCATAGTCAGTGAGTATTTGATGAGTCAATAATTAAGTGAGTTGCTGCTTAGTTTTGTCCCACAACTGCAGCTGAGTTATTGCAATCCCCAGGCCAAACTGCCTGTTCATTGTGTCACACAATCTCTGCTTGTTCAGTCTTCTGAATATGTTACAATGAAATGAAAAACCAAACTGGATCAAGTAGCATGTTGACCATGGTACAAGTAACTGCAAATAAGGCCAGTTTCCCTTCAGTAGAGCTACATGGTGGTTTTTCTAGTGAAAACAAGTGAGGTATGAACATCAGTGGAAAATTCAGAACAAAAAACTGCTTTTGGCGCTGATGAATAATGTTGTTAGATAGCGCTTTTGGCGTTTTCTAGCTTCAATGATTTCCTTGTTGGTTCCAGCTTCGAGAAATTGAACTGAATTATTCCTCCAAATTCTATGTTCCCAAATCAGCTTGCAATGGTCAAGCACAGGAATCTAGAGAACTTTTCTGAATCAAGTGTTTTATCTTGTGTACAGAGATCTTATTTGGACTTTACTCCTTAAACAAGCCATGAAGATACGAATCTGGTTTGCCAAAATATTACTGGCCTAGAACCACTAAAGAGCGGGTCAAATGCACGCAGTGAAGATCGCTAACTTATAACTATTATCTCCTTAAAATCAAACCTTTCCTACACCCTAATTATAATGCAACAATATAATATTTCTAAACGTTTTTAAATTTTGCATATTTCATGATAATTTTGATATTGTAATAGAAGTAGTATTTTAATTTATTTTGTATTATTGTAATTTATTTTTGCCACGGCCCCCTGAAAACAGCCACGCTAGGTTAATGGGGCAACCGTTTTTAAAGAATTTGAAATTGAATAAAAATATGAAATGAAGAAGGAAATCTCTTTTAGGCAGAGGCGCAAATGCCTATGTTGTGGGATGTGCTTTCAAAGGGTCGATTTTCCCACAAGGGCCGAATTTTTGCCACAAGGGACAAAATTTTGCGAAGCAGCAGTTCTTATCAACAAAGGAAAACTAACATTTCTCTATTAACCCTTTCACCCCTGGACGGGCCATATGGCCCACAGACAAATACAGTAAAAGATTATTTGCCAGGGGGTAGAGCACAAAATATTGTTATTGTTCTGATGGCGTTTTTGATGATAGTTCACGCTTTTATCTAATTTATTTTACTATGCTACCCCCTGAAAATGCGTAGATTTGTTGGGTTCTAAACAGTAAAATGAAAATAGATCCGGGTGAGAAAGGGTTAATGGGAACGGGATCGACTCTACTCAGTGTTATTGCTGTTAAACAAGGGATACTAGAAGCATTGAAGGGCGCAAGGGGGCAGACATTCTTTGAAGGGGACCTGACCAAACTTGTGTCTTATTGAAGTAATGTGATGGTAGACATGCTTTCAATACCCAAACTGACATGAGTTGGCAAATTTACGAAATGTTGCAACACAATTTTTAATAGAAAAAATTCCCTCGGTCCATTCAAATGTCCATTCCAATGTGACTTGTGCTTTTTCTGATTGATTGTCGAAAAGACTTTATAGAATTGAGCAGTGCACTTCTTGCCCCCCCCCCCTCTTTCGGCAGCGCTGCCTGAACCTGAGTGGCTGTTTGACCCATGCCTATTGCACTTAGATTCTATTGGCCATATTATCTCCATCACAATTCTAGGGCATGGCATTTCTACAACTGCTAGGGAACACTAAGAAGAACTTGAGTGGGAAAGACCCAGTTTGCAGAGTATGGCCGATCTTGACAAGATCTTGGGTGCGCAAAAACCGAACAAAAATCGTCAGGTGCGCCATTCAGCTATGGGTACCACTGCATAAATATTAAGACTTCAAAATCTGAGGGGCGCCCAGGTGCGCTATCTTACACATTTAAAAATTTTCTTGGGTGCGCCACAGCCATTCTCTGCAATCTGGGGAAGGACTATACCCAGATTTTACCACGCCCAATTTTCAATAACCCCTTCAATCAGAAATCAGCCTGCATCACAAACTTTGAAACTCGAATTTCGGAAGTAGGCTCCGGAAATAAGCTTCCGCGTCCCAAATTTTGAATAATTTGCGTAACTGGTTGTAAACTGAAAGAAAATAAACTGAAATTAGTGATAAATTGACAACAATGAGGTCCGGAGAACGAGGCTCAATACCGCTGACCGGTAGGTATCATTTGTTCATCGTAGAAAAGGAAAGCAGCTAGGAGGAGTAGGCAAAGGTTTTCAAGGCCTTTGAAAGTTTCATATAAAAGCCAATATCTTCGAGAGAAAAAAGGAAAGCAAGCAAAATGTATGTATAAAAGACGGTCATTTATTTATAGTGATTTGTCACTGGAAGAATTATGCTATTTCTCCGCAAGCTGCGGCCTCATTTGAAGGCTGTCTGAAATGGTGGGCCTATTTTTTATCCTTGCGACAAAGCAACTCACTTGAAGCCTGTAGAAGTTGTTTGCGTGTCGGCGTGTCGAATTAAAACTAGAAAATGTTAAATTGATGGTATGTTTCACAATTTTCTAATCATAATGGAAAGAAAAGCTAAACCTTGAAGCAGAAAAGGTATCAGGCCCATTTCACCATTTCACCATAAGAGTTCATGCGCGCGAGGTAGGCAAAACACAATCTATCTATGTAATATTAATGTACATTGACCTTTAGATAGGTATTACGTACAATTGTTAGTAGGTTAGTAGAAGAGAAAATAATATAAATAAGATAAGAGATTAATTAGAACAGCAAAACAGTAAGTAGATATACGTTAAATACAAATAAGTGTTTTGGCAGAGTGACCCCATGAAGAGCTTGAACAAAGAATGACACATCGTTTTACTTTATGACAATGCTCCTATTCAGCCAAAAATATTTAAACTATGACAAAAAAAGCGTTATTGAAGATGTTATTTACTTTAAGGAACGGTTTATTGGGAGCAGTACCAAAGGGGGGTGTGAACCCAGGTTGGGATTTTTGCCTTTAAAGAAATTATAAGTGCAGAAGAACTGCCAGCCTTAGTCTAAGCTTTGCAATTTATTTTTAAATGAAGATTCCAGCCGCACAGAAGTATTCTGGCAGGTTATTCTTGCAACTGCGCAAACTTTGGGATTGAATCAACACCACTGCCCATTATTATAAGTTCCAAATTGTGGGGTAGGGGCTGCCGTACGCCTAAGAGCAATAAAACTGTGTTTCACATGGCAAAATCAACATTCAAATAACTTTCTGATAAAAATTATGATCAATGAACACAGCTGGAATGTTATACTGGATCCTTACAAATGTGTGAACTTGAAAACAAGCTTATATGTGAAACCAAGCAATTCAGACATTTTCAAAAGCCCCCACTAAAAAAGCTTTCTTTGAATCAACCCCCTTGTAAACATTAGCGCTGAAGTTTCTTTACCTTTTGAAGAGCCAAGTTACACTTTCATATAAATCGCTTCCTTATTTAGTTATTGTTGCTAGCTATTTATTAAATCTGTTAGCCTGCAACACAGATGGTGAATTTCAAAGTTTTAAGTTTCACAGTCTGTGGCACAGACTATCCTCTGAAAGCTGAGGAATTACAACTTCTTGTCTACCGATAAAAAAGATTTGGTCTACCGAATAGCTTCTATAGTAATGAATTTTTCCTGTTTTCAAGGTCAAACACAAAGCTAGTAAATACACAGAAACAAGTTGATGAGGTGGGTAGAAAATTTTTACAGTAAGGGAGGGGGCATTCATAAGTATAAAATTATCTGCTTTGTATCCTGTTTCTTTGCATTGTTTTTTATATTGAACATAAAAAAGTACAACCTTTTTGTCATTAGTAATCTTTCATGTTTTACTTTCATTTTCTATATATTTTGGTTTCATTGTTTCTTTATTTTAAGGTGGTGGGAATAATGAGGCAAAATATGGACAAAGTCCTTGACAGAGATGCCAAATTATCTGATCTTGATAACAGAGCTGGTAAGAAAACCAAATTATTACTGAAGGACGAGCATGATAAGATAAGGGATTGGTACCAGTGCTGAAACCAAAGAGAGGCATGGGGGGAGACAGACTGCCCTACCATAATATTTTTGTGGGAAGACCTGAATGTTTTTAAGAAACATCTTTAGCATTTACTACCAACAAATGCTGATTATGGAGTGAGAATTGTCAGAAACTTGATGCATCAACTCCCCCTGATTATCACTGACTGTGTTGACTCTGATTGTTTTTTTTAACTTTTATGCAACATAAGTAATCAAAAACTGACAATTTAGCCTTCAAAATAAGCTCAGGCATTTTGAGGTGATGTTTTAGGTGATGAGCATTTTTCAATAAACTCAAAATCAAGTTGCTACACAGTACATAAAATATTTGATTTTTTAATCTTTGTTAAGTTGTAAAAAAAGTAGTGTAAAATGTATAAGGGAAATGTTTTTCAAGATTTTTGTTATTTAAATAATGTTATTCAATAAGTATGCAATTTCAGTAAAGTAATTGAGCTTTGCCAAAGACCTTATTAATGTGATGACTTTTGTCCTGGTAATGCAGAAGCAGAGTCTGGGTTTCATGGTTGCAGCCTAGAAGATTACTAAAAAGAATAGAAATGGGAAGGCTACACCCAGGCTGCATCCTGCAACCCTCATTCGTTGAAGATGAGGATCTATTTGAGCTGTTAGGCAGAAAGGAAGGCTATCCCAGAGGCCCCTTTTTACCCCTTCAAGTTAAGAAACCCCCACACCACCCCTTGAGGCAATAGCATGGTATCTTTGGTAATGGTAAAGTAATGATGAAGCTTGGTAATGGTACATTAAGTTTGCATGATTTAGGCAATCAGCAAGGGATATCTTTTTTATTGAATTGTAGAGTCCCTCCAGGCTGGTGCCTCACAATTTGAATCAAATGCTGGAAAACTGAAACGAAAGATGTGGTGGCAAAATTGCAAGGTAAACCAAACTCAGCTATGTTTTTTCCAAAATTGGGTCATAGTAAGTAACGGTTTCCTAAGTGAATGCTGCTTTTGGGTTGGCATTACAGCTTCACTGTCAAATTGAAGATTTTGTCTTGTAAGACGATGAAAGTGGGGCCATACGATTGCAAGCAAGCAAGCAATGTTATGTTTTAATCAAGGCTAGTGGTTGTCAGCAATCTAGCTGATATGGGCCAGGGGCACTAGGGCCTGTGCCCTCAGGATTTCTTCTGAGTACCCATTCACCAAACTTGCAAGGATGGACAGCTGGGTTGGCTGAAAAGCTTATGGAGCAAGTTCATTCACATTTTTTATCATGTTGAGTAGTATAGTGATGATATAAGTTAAGAACATTTGTCTTAAGTTTACTTGTTTTTTTTTACGCAGATGTGGGTCATTTTGATTGTTGTCATCTTAATCATCATAGCTGTCATTGTCAGTGAGTATTTTAATCAATTATTTTAGGTCAAAATTGCAGGAAAAGGGAACCATAATTAAGCATAATGACAAGAAACTAACATAAATAAGTCACTATATTTTAATCTTTTCGTTTCAAAAAGGGGTCTTGGAGAATGCGAGATTAATGGAGAAGTGCTTAGGGTCAAAAGTGGAACGAACACAGAGAGGGAGTAAAATAGGGGGCAGGGCTTGATATAGTTTTTCAGGAAAAGGTGGAACCAAGTATCATTGCCGAGGAGCTAACAGAAATAAGTGAATAACAGAGAATGAGGGCCTAATGGAGATGGGTGCTTACATTAATGTTGCACTTCAAAAGGGGTTTGATAGACAGAGGTTTTGACGAGAGAATGGGCTTGATATTATCTTTGCAGTTTGCTATGTATGGAGCCGGATTGAGTATATAAACTGAGTTCATCAATGACAAGGGTAACAAATTCTGTATGTTTAATTTCTTTACAGTTTGGGCAGTTGCTGATAGCAACAGCAGCAAGAAAAAGTCATAAGCCTTAGAATGATGGGAGGAAAAGCTGAATTGGTGTAATAATTAACAAACTGCAACATTATTTGTATTAGATATAGCACATCGTTATTTGTAGTAATTGTAACAGGAGGATCAAGGTTTGTATCTCTTGCACATTTATGTTTAGCAACTGTCAGATAAATGTTATTTCGTTTTCAGAGGGGTAGCCACAGTTGGCTGTTCTGGTTTTCTTCTTAATTATTCTCTATATGCTATGATTTGCTATCATTACTAGGATAGTCGTGCCCTATTGCATCTGGGCAGAGGGAGGGGTGATTTTCTCTAAAATGGGCACTAATGAAAATTAAAAGGGGGCTAATGAGGTTTATTCATGCTGAAATTTGAGCTCAGGGTGAAGATTTGATATTTTGATATACACTGCTTTTCCCTAATATTTTCTGTCTTTGAATTATCCTAAGAAATCAGCCCCCCTCTCCCTTTTTCATTTGCATTTCATTTAGGGAGAGTTGCTTATCTGCAAAGGCCGTCTTGCGAAGGGTCATCCTTAAAAACACATTAAAAATATATATAGATATATTTTTAATATATTATATATCAATGAATATGCATAGTTAATCTAATTTGAAAGAAAATATTTACAGAATTTACAAGTTAGAGGCGGACTCTGTGTCAGAAGCCTAGCAATGAATGTCCAGGACTTACAGAAAAGGCTCATTTCTTTGGTTGTGGCAATTAGAAAACACCCTTTTTCATGTTGTCTGATAAAAAAGTCTAATGAACTACCCCTCTTTCAAGGAAACCTAGGATGCAATTACTTATTTTTTGTTGTTATTATATAGCAATCTCTTGCTTTCCATTTGCTGCTGATACCCTTGTATTTACATACCTTTGTGAAGAAAATCTCAGAGATGCTATTAAATGGCACCCTTTATTTGAATTTCCCTTTCCTAGATGTTATCGAAATAACAGAGCCATTTTCTAAGTTTTTCTACACATTCATGTCTACAGTAAGGCAAATTAAGCGATCCTGCCGGCCGCAAGCCACCCAGTGGCGTAACGGAACAGTGTGGGGCCCTTAGTCAAAGTAGTGGTTTGGGGCCCCCTTTTTTTTAAAATCAAGTTTACAGGCTGTGCCCGAAATTACCCTTACGGCATAAATTTTCTACCTGCAATTTTTAAAGAAAATTAACTGACATCATTATAGCGATTATTGAAAAGCGCTTATATCCAGAAAAAATTTTCACAAAATGTCGTAGGGGCCCAATTGTTCGGGGGCCCTCACTTTTGCGCTAAAAGATGCACACCATGCGTTACGCCACTGAAGCCACCCCGATTTATACTGGAAGCAGAGCAACGTGCGGCCCCTCCTAACCAAAATACTCTCCGATGCAACGGGCTGAGTCCTACATCACACTTTGTATGTAAAATTGTATGTAAAATTGTATTTGTTACTTGTGATTAAGCTTATTATGTTTAATATGATTCGAGCAAATAAACGCTTATTTATTTTTGGATTGAGCCTGTTTAGTGGCCCCATAGGCTGGGGGAGAACAGGGGGGCCAGATTAGGGGGTATGACGCCTCCAATGATTTCACCGTGCGGTCAATGTTGGTATTCGACTGTGATAAAATCGATCCTGCTGCAACTAATCGAGAAAACATTAATTTTCTTTTTTTTTGGCAACCGCTATGTTGCAAAATTAATTTCATTGTGGCAAAACTTCAGTCTTGAGTCTTTTAGAAGCGTAACTGCTAAAATAGAATTGCACTTGCGCCCCTGGTGGAGACAGTCTATTTTCTGAACAAAAACTCATTTTTTTTGAAACCATACTCCAGGCCGAGGTTATTTTAAAGAGTAATTCTCGAAGGTGTGCACCTTTATAGGGAAGAATGCAATCCCCCTGCAAGGCACCGCCCAAACGCTTACAGCCCTTGCAGCTTGTAACTGCACAGGTGTTGACCTCGTTATGCAACAATATAATCCAACTCAATCCACGTGCGAAGTTTTCTTGCATCATTCTGGATTTCTCGAACTATCGGTGAGAGATTGGAAAAACCGAAAAGAGTAAAAACAGTAAAGTTTGCGGACTGAAAAATAGAGAAATAAGTATAGCCGTCATATTTCTATACCAAATAGCAAGCCTTTACAACGAGAGATTTTTTTTCATGACTGGAATTCTATGCTAACTTTTGCAAAGGTAGGCCCTCAGCCCGAAGCCAAGAGCAACCCCAACATCGGCTGTTTGACATCAAGAAAGAATTATTAACTCGATTGATTTTTCCTATCTTTGTCAATCCAATCCTGAAGCATGTCTTGGCTTTTTGGCTTGAATAAGGGGGGCGGTGAGCCACCGTTCCCTCCCCAAGTTCCACCAACTGTTGGACCAGGTGGTTGGCCTGGTGCAGGAGGAGAAGGTAGTCCGAAAGGAGGTGACGGCGATGTACCAAAAGAACCACCAAAGGCATGGTCAAATTTTGATCCTACTGGCCTGGAAAGAGCAGCTAAAGCAGCAAGAGAACTAGATAGATCTGGTATGTGTATTAAAATGCCACCGCTTTAACTCTGCAAGCTTGTAGCCTGTAAGATGACGCCCCCCCACAGCAAGGCACGCACTCCTCAAAATGCGGATTTTCATTTGATTGGAGGTTTTCCCTTTGATTGAAAGAGCATGCACACCCATAGTCGAAGGTCCCGTTTTTACGGTAAATCCCTACTACAGCTATTGAGTCACCTCTAACCAAATTAATGAAATAAATCATTTTAATTAGATTAATGAACAAGCGCAGTAGCGCTTACAACATTAAATTTTATATGTATGTATGTATGTATGTATGTATGTATGTATGTATGTATGTATGTATGTATGTATGTATGTATGTATGTATGTATAGCTTCAAAAAAATGACTTGATAGAAGGGTTTTTATGAAAATTCTGAAAAGAATATAAAATATGGCCTTCTTTTAAAAAATGCTGCTGCCAGTCTGCAGAGCATGGCAGAACTCGACAAGATCTCGCCCGTGCAAGGTATGAAATGGGGGGTGCACAGCGTGCACATCTGATTCTCTCGGGTGTACCAAGCCGCTTAAGCTACCTATATTGACCCTATACGCATATAATACACGTTCAAGGCCTAATTTTTGGAGTGCACGTCAATCTGCTGCAAATTTTCTTGTTTGTGCAGTTGCCACGCTCTGCAGGCTGGTGCTGCTGGAATCCGTAAACAATTGAAGGCATTTGGTTGTGAGATAAAAGTAGAAAGTAAAAATGACCCATATTAGCCTTGTCTACCCTATCAACAGGAAATCTGTCGAAGGCCTTTGCATCACATATCTTTGCAAAATATCTGAATGTTCTGATGTTTGCACCAGTGAATTTTCTAGATGCAATGGTAACCCCCAAAAATTTTGTGCTTGGATTGATTCTTTCAGGAATCAATTTTAGTTCCAATTCAAGGTGTTTTTCTGCATTCTTATTTTCCAATTTCATTCTTACAATCAAAGGATTTTCCACAGATTGAAGGACAGATAAGTCCTTCGATTGGGGAGAAACTTGCACAAAGTTGCATTGAATGCACCATGGCACTCTAATCTTTTATAGACCAGGGTGCCCTCCATTTAACATCCAGATGAGTTGCCACATTAAGAAACAATTTAGAAAACATGTTATCTGTAGTTTTTGCAAAGTTTCAAGTTAGAGAACATTTGGCTGCATGGAATGCACCCTAGCTACAAAGGACAAGGGGGGCAGGGTGCACTTCATGCTACAATATTATTTTTGTTCTACTCTCTTCAATTTCTTTTATTTGTAGTGAATGCACAATCAGCACTTGAATTGACAAAATTACAAGAGATGACAAAGCAAACGGAACTTCAAGCAAGAGCAAAGGTAAGATGTCGTCTCTAAAATTTATCAATCTTGCTTCGGAAAAAGTCTAATGCACCCTCTAAAAACTTTGTAGCATCATAATTGTTACGGACTTTGATCATGTCAGTTTTGACGACATTTGAAGGCAGAGGCATGTAAAAATAGTTGTTGATTCGATTAAGGTATATAAATGTGTTTCATCCACTTGCACAAAAAATTGCAAACTCATTTGAGTTAGCTCATCAACCTCATCAAGGGCTCAGCTTCTACCACTGCAGAGAGGTGAAGCCCATTGGAAGCAGGGACACATTAGGGGTGTCACACTCCCAACATCTTTCTAAGACTGTCAAAAAATATTTTATATATATAATTTGGGTTACAATCCTTTGAAAAAAAACCTACGAAAAATTTACTTGCTACTTTATTTTGTTACAACCAGTCAGTCCCAAATAAAAGAACGGAATAATTTTGGTAACCCATGTTCCCATATAAATTTATGCTCCCTTTTCTACCATATGAATAATCATTATATATTATTGATCAATATTTAGGAAAATGAAGCTGCATTTGAACAGATCAAAAGTGACAGAGTTCGAGTTGAGCAGGAGGAAAAGAGAAAAACACTACAATCAGAAACACAGCAACATAATCAGGTAACTTTCACACCTAGGTCAATCTCTCATCTGTTTCCCTATTTGGTATTCTACGTTTTTCTTCCTGCTCTCTTCCTATGGTTTTTCTGGAGGCATCCAATGTTGAAACATAAACAGTTAAGTCACCCAGAATTACTTAAAGCTGTGGATGCCTCTGGAAAGATTCCAGATTGGTGTGTACTGGTATGTCATAACAGAGCGTCTAATATTCAGGGTTTGATGTGTACCATCATAATAAAAAGCCACAAGAGAGTTTTTGTGACTCAGGATTTTATGAGCTGCATATGCTCAGACCAAATGGGAGTGGCCATCAATACTTATCAAGTTCCATCTTTAAGTAAATTCCTGTAAGCAACTCGTTCAACCCCTCTACTATTCATGTATTGGATTAATTTCTCTCCATCATTTTAAGAATCTTTTAAAATTATTCTTAAAGTGTGGTTTTTTTACTGTCAAGAAATGAATTGTACCTAGGAAATTTATACAGTTTCTTATCCTCCAATCTCTCAAAATATTATAAATTTATTTATTATTTCAGAGAGCACAATATCAAGATCAGTTGGCACGGAAACGTTATGAAGATCAACTTCAGCAACAGGTAAGATCTACTAAGAAAATTTTCGGGCATAACCCCCCCATTTTTCACTGTTTTCATTTACGCAATTCAAATATCAAGCCTGAAGCAAAGTTGGCTTCAGGGGAAACTACAAATAGTTTTTTGGGGGATACAAAATTGAGATCTGCTGACAGTAGCATGAAAACATATATAACCTTTATAATAAACTACTATGCCATAAACTTTTACATGTTTTTTTGAAAATGTGTTGAAAGCAAAACAAAACAAGAATTTTTTTAAAATATGATTACTTGCTGATGGAACCTTCGTTTCGTGGAGAGACAACAGATGATGGATACTGTACAATCTGAACCTTCTTCCAGTGATGCCCCTCGTTGGTCTGGCTTTATTCATGCTATAGCAATCTAAGAGATTTTCTTGGACTCACGCAGCAAAGCCCAGTTAGTTAGGCAAGTCATTTACTGTTGGTGTCAATAGATCATTGGAATACCATGAGAGTTTTTATTCCCCCATAGAGAAGAGTAAACGATGAGAACTTAGCAAAACAAGAAGAATCTGTCAAAAAACAAGAGGCAATGAGAAGATGTAAGTAAAGAAATACTTGTTGTTGGATCTCAGACTTGAAATTCATGCTAACCGTACAACTGCCTCTTAAACATTGTGAAGTCTAGGCTGTGATTCCGATGTTTCCAGATGGGACTAAACGATTCCTAATTCATAGGTAATGTTTTGTGATGCTTTCTATCAAAAATATGTCCATGTTTAACACTGGTCTGTATTTTACTTGGATGAAACATTTTTTATTTATGGAGTTAACTCCGATTTGTTGAGAGAATTTAATGAACTAAATGGAATGTTTATGAAGAATGTACACAAGCATCAGGGCCTCCGTCAAGACCAAAAAAGTGGCGGAGGGTAAGATTCGATGCCAAAAAATTACCATGGCGAAAGATAATGAACTGCCTCTTCTAGGTATAATTTGCAAAAACATGAGGGGCCAGGCCCCCCGCCCCCTTTGTTAACGGAGGCCATTAGCATGAAGCACTGTCTTTTAACTCTCTATCTGTGACCTCCAACAAGTTGCACATAAAAACAGCACAATTCTTAATTGTTTAACTAATAACTGCATCTGAATTGTTTGTTTTTCCAGCAACTCTGGAATACGAAGCAGAACTTCGACACAAGAATGAAATGAAGAAGTTAGAAGCAAAGATGAAAGCTCAGTATGTAACTATAACTTGCTGTTTTCCAGTCTCGATTTTGTATTCTCTTGCAAGGCAATTCCCTTTTGATTTCCTGCTGCTTTGATAAATGACTGTTAAATGATAAGTTTGTGAATGAACGGATGAATAGAAATAGAAATGAAGGAATTGGCGAATGGGTGAATAAATGAAATAGAGAATGATTAAATAAATAAATGAATAAACTAATTGATGAATAATTAAATGCATTGATTAATGAATGAATGGTTCGTGGAACAAATCAATGATTTAGTGAACGAACGAACGAACGAACGAACGAACGAACGAACGAACGAACGAACGAACGAACGAACGAACGAACGAACAAACGAACGAACGAATGAGCAGTGACTAAAATTGTTTTTCAATAAATAGACAAAAAGAAATTAATGAAATTACAATGCCCAAATGTGGGAATGACAATTAGCAGCTGATGCATTTTCGCATAGATTTAGAATTGAAAACGAGTATGCACCATTATTTTAGAGCTGCGATAGAGAGAGAGAACAGAGACGTACGTTTGGAGCAAATCAAAGCACAGGCACACGAGCAAAGGGAGACGGTATTGCAGTCTATCAAGTAAGTTTTGTTGATAGCACCTGAATATTTAGCCCTTCACCCTCGGTGATAATACTATTGTACAGTACAACTTAGGAGTTTAGGCAGATAGCAAGGGGGTACTGTAATTGATGAAGTTGGAGCAAAGAGGCCTTGAAAATGTTTAATAACAAATGAATCAAGATATTGTAACATAAGTCTCGTATCAAACAAATTAACCAATTCTCTGCAAAGATCAAATGGCTATATGGTACCTCCAGGGATGGAAGGGGGTACTATAATTGATGGCGTTGAAGCAAAGAGGCCTTGAAAATGTTCAATAACAAATGAATAAAGCTATTGAAGCACCAGTCTCTCATCCTAACAAGGAATTAATTCTCGCTGAAGATCAAAGGGCCACATGGTCCCTCCAGAGATGCAAGGGTTAACGTTTCTATCAAGCAGTGCTGGTGTAAAAGAAGGTATTGTTTTTTAGCCCACCCATATAATTACAGGAAAACGAAAAACGGTGAAAAATACGACGATCTGTGAAAAAGATTATAGAATTTAATTCAATGTTCTGATACTTTTTCTGAGCATACAGGGCTTCTTCAGAGTATATTATTTAGCTACTTTCGCTAAAATATAGCCTGTATGACTTAGTTAACATGATATAAATACCGACTTTGAAATTTGCAAGTAAATTGAAATGAAGTTATGTAGATGAGCATAAGCTACAGGCTTGATCCAGCGCGCAGAGTTTCGCTTCCTTCCAAAATTGACCTAGCAATGTTGTATGAA
The DNA here is from genome assembly GCA_964019065.1 of Catostylus mosaicus. Taxonomy (NCBI): domain Eukaryota; kingdom Metazoa; phylum Cnidaria; class Scyphozoa; order Rhizostomeae; family Catostylidae; genus Catostylus; species Catostylus mosaicus. The sequence goes on along the minus strand of OZ025200.1, from coordinate 5,606,648 downwards.
ATTAATTCGTAACATTTTGTAATTTATTTTCCAATGTTTTTGTTGCAGAACTGCGGGGAGCATTCTTGGTGCTGGTGCATCTGCCTTCCTCTCAGATTGGGATAAAATATCAACAACGGTATAACGATCTTATATGCTATACAGCAGGGGTAGCGCCAGGATTTGCCCGACTAGGGGCTAGGTTCCCTGACAGGGGGCTATATAACAGAATTAAGGGTATCTTTCTGAGCATAAGAACACAATTTTCCATTCAAAATTCCCCGACAGGCGTTAAGTTTTCCCCGACAGGGGCTCCAGCCCCCTGTCCCCCCTCTGGCGCCGCCCCTGCTGTACAGGGAAAGAAATGAACTTTGTTTCTTTGTGAAATTTTATCTCGCTATTTGCTAATTCGATTGTCACATCAGAAATGTTTTTAAATCATAGGTTGCTGGACTGACTCTGTTGGCATTGGGTGTGTATGCAGCCAAAAGTGGAACGGGTGTTGCTTCGAGGTACAATGAATAGCTGACTAGTCTATTTAAGATTGATTGACCTATTGATTGATTAATTAATTAATTTGTTGATTGGTTGAGCGATTAATTGATTGATTGATTGATTTGTTGGTTGACTGATTGATCGATTGATTGATTGATTTATTGGCTAATGGATTGTTTGATTCCTTGATTGGCTGATTCATCAATAAAATCACTTACAGCTTTTACAAATTAACAGAAAATGTAATCTTTTGAGTGCCTACAGACGGTGGATTGCTATCCCAGCTCCATTGTCTTTTGCCCAAATTCATTTATTGATGGTCTAGCTACTGAGTGGCGGGTATAAGAAACACATAAGTCGGCAGAAATACGAAGCAAATACGACCAGATAATGATTATATATTTATTTATTATGCTACTCATATTTCACCTCTGCACATAGAGCCCTTTCAGCTCGAATATTGGCTTGGCTGCAGATAATAATGGTGGTCTTTGTGTTTCAGATTCGTTGAAGCGCGTTTAGGAAAGCCGTCACTTCTGAGAGACACTTCTAGAATGAATCTCGTTACTGCTGTGAGGCATCCAATCAAGGTATCGTACACTTTCATTCAACAATTGTTTGGTTCTACTGAACTTTGATATTGAAGCGAAGGAACATAATTCATCTATCTATGATTGTGAAAGTACACTGTCAACATGTGAAGGGACACCTGAAAGATTTAGCGCTCAAAGAGAAAGAAAAACAGTTTTCGTTGGCAGGAAATGTTTATTAACAATGGAATCAGACCTCATATTGACGTAAAAGGATCCTTCATCCGACCAGCAACAATGGTCGACGTAATGAAATCTTGAGAAATTTCAAGTTCGGTTTTAAATGGAAAATAGATCAGCATATCAGCATAAAGCTTGCTTTTTATGAAGATTACGAAGACTAATCCTAACACTATACTTGCAATGCGATATACAATCCTGACCAAATATCTATCTAACTATGGGTCACGATGTTCGACAGTGGTCACTATGTCAGTCAAATTCCTCCTTTCTTTTAACGCTTCTGATCATCATCATCATCATCACCATTATTCCAGTCATAAGTTGTTTCCTGCCACATTACTATATTGAGACATAGGGTGAACCGGCCACATTGATATTTAGATGTGGAGAAGCATGCGAGAATAAGAGCAAGCATGCATGATTGGCTGCTTGTTTTGACCAATCAGCACCCACGCATGCCTCGCTCAAAGAATCAAATTTAGAAGCGAACTTCTTTTATCTACGCCAAACAGGATCACGGGTTTTCATATAGCGAGATTCGAAAACAAATGGCTATCAACGCGCGATATTTTTCTCGCCAAGCGCGGTTTTTGATTCATCATTTTTTCTATAATTTCTGATTTTATTTGTGCATCGAGAAATGAAATCATCTTTGTTGTTATTTTTGTCAAATATTGTTAACAGGCTGTTAAGAAGCTGCTTGTAAAACCTGAAGATGCTCTCAAAGGAATCATCTTAAAGGTGAGAAATTTGCCAATGTAGTGTTATGTTATGCAATTTAAAGTGATTCAATAAATGTAATGTAGTTTAATGTAATGTAATGTAATGTAATGTAATGTAATGTATTGTAATGCAATTCAATGCAACATAATGGTATGTAATTCAATGTAATATAATGTACTCTAATCTAATGCACTGTACCGTATTCTTATCAAATATAATTTACTGCAATTTGATGTTATGTAAAGATGTTTATTATAATGTAATGTAATGTAGTGCAGCATAATGAAATACAGAGTAATTTATTGTTAAATAATACTTTAATGACCCCAAATTGGTGCTGGTTTTATTTATTCAAGTCCCTTTACTGACGAAATCACTTAATCATTTAAAAATGTTTTTTTTCGATAGTATATCTAGTGTTCTCGTATCCATTCTATTCATTGCATTCAGAATAATTTTTGTTAATAAATATGCTTTCTCTTAACAGCCAACCCTTGAGAAAAGACTCAGCGAGATCGCACTTGCTACTGCAAATACAAGGGCAAATAAAGGACATTACAGAAATCTTTTGTTCTATGGACCACCTGGAACTGGGAAAACAATGTTTGCAAAGGTATACATTTGTAGATTTAAATCAAAGACAGTGTTTGCATCCGAACCATGATTCAAAATACACTCTTTTTGTTTTACGAGATCAAAATTTTACCATAAAACGAGCCTCAAATTAATCTGGCTTAAATCAATCAAGCCTCAGATTATCAAGAAATTCCAGAGTATAGACCCTAAGCAAAAATGACCTTTTTCCACAATATTTTTCTTGTATAAGATCAATTTTATAAAATCGCCAGCCTCAAAACTGATCAGAATTTAAGAAAAAATTTAGAACAAGCTGAGGCAGAAGCACTGTCGTAAAATAAAGCTAATTCAAGACGACAATGCAAACGCTTTCCAATAACATATTGACATGAACTGTCATTTACTCCTTATTCAAAATCTATACTCTTAAGCTCAGCATATGTAAGAAAATTATTATAAAGGATATGTACGCCTTTTATCTTCTGCTAATGTCATTGAAAACAGTACCTGTCTCACAAAAATCCAATGTTGTATAATGTCTAATGATGAAATTGCCTAATTGGAATCTGTAAAATCTCAGCTGCAATCCAGGCAGGATTCCTTCAAATCCTGTCAACGCTGTCATCAACCTTCAATAATGTCATAAAATATTGTCACCTAATCATTGTAAAATCCTAACTTAATTTAAGGACTAATTAAGAACCATGCAGCCTCAAACGTTTTTCAAGTATCAACTCTGGACCAGTCTGGACCTCAATCTTACTGGTTCTTCTGAGTTTACAGTTTGATTGGTCCGGCTTTTAAATGTCTTTGGCTTTGACTATTAATTTAAGTACAACAATTTCAGAGTCTGGCCTATCATTCTGGTCTGGATTATGCGATAATGACAGGCGGTGATATCGCACCAATGGGAAGAGAAGGAGTGACTGCTATGCATAAAGTTTTTGATTGGGCATCAACAAGCAGAAAAGGGTATGTATCAGTTTCTTATAAATTGATTCTTGCTTTGCTGTCTGATTGCATGCTTATTCATATATTTATAGTACATATAAGGAGTTTATCTTGTAGAAGGTAATGTCTAGCCTAAAGGGGGTAATCCCTGCTTGGTAGCTTCTCTTTAAACCTTCGAATTAAGCCAGAGGAACTTTGTCTTTCACTGTGGTTAGTTTAATGCCCCGGGCCCTTCACAGCTGAGTAGCTAAGACCTTTGGCGTACAAAGTTTCACCCGGGTGACCCGGTTAATTGTCTCTATTACTGTTCTTTTTAAAGATGGGACAGTACCCTTTAAAAATGGAGGAAACAGCGGAACCCCCTTCTCTGCACACAGAGGGATGAAAACAAGATTTTTTAATGAATTTATGTGAATTTATAATTGTCTCTATTACTGTTTAAAGATGGGACAGTACCCTTTTAAAAATGGAGGAAACAGCGGAACCCCCTTCTCTGCACACAAAGGGGTGTAAACTACATTTTTTAATGAATTTATGCGAATTTATAATTGTCTCTATTACTGTTTAAAGATGGGACAGTACCCTTTTAAAAATTGAGGAATCAGCGGAACCCCCTTCTCTGCACACAGAGGGACCTAACTTCTCCTAAAACCAATTTTCACTTCCTTTAAAAACATATTCACCTTGCCAATCATCATATTCAAAGCTAGTATATAATTTATTTGGCCCCATACAGATTGCTGTTGTTTGTCGACGAAGCAGATGCATTTCTACGAAGGCGGAGCACGGTATGATGTTTTCGTATAATATAGGGTGAATCTATTTTGCATTGCCTTTTCAAGATTGAAATGTCAATGAACTGAGCAACAGAATGGGCAACTGAATATTGAACAAGCGCTCAAAAATGAACGGTTGAGCGAACGAATGAACAACTGAACGAACGAACGAACGAACGAACGAACGAACGAACGAACGAACGAACGAACGAACGAACGAACGAACGAACGAACGAACGAACGAACGAACGAACAAACGAACGAACGAACGAACGAACGAACGAACGAACGAACGAACGAACGAACGAACGAACGAACGAACGAACGAATAAGGCAACGAAATAACCAGCGATCAATGAACAAAACAAACAATCTTGGGTGCGAATGGATAAACAAACAAATGAACGACCAAAGAAATAGACGAATGGGCGAGAAAAGGAACATATAAACGAACATAGGTGTGAAAGAATAAATATTGGTTTTATAGAATGGATATATGAATGACTGCATGAATGCGTAGATGAATGAAGTTTTAATGAAATGAATCTTCTAATTTAAAGCATTTTTTTGAATCTTAATAAATTTTATTTTAAGGAACACATTAGTGAAGACCTTCGAAGCACGCTGAATGCATTTTTGTATAGGACTGGAGAGGCATCTAGAAAGTACGTATTTTTGTCTCATTTTATATGTGATGTTTTTGTAATTGAATATCTCACTGGCCTAATTACCAAGAAATGAAGCCGCGAGACTAGAAGGGCGAGAAATTGTAGACACGAATGAAAGTCTAAACATCTAATCTAATATTCAGAATGTAAAATACTGAGTATGAAAAATTATGATATGAAATACTTTAAATGAATTGGACCGGTAACTTTATAAAAAACGCATAAATCCATTAAAAAATGTTGTTTACATCCCACACTCTTCATCGTATGAAATGTTGAAGATCTGAATGCATTAAAGGCGGCCTATAATAGCTAACCAGTTGTGGGTCATAGGCCAGGAGTGTGTGACGGATCTAGTCTGCCTGATTGGCTATCTTTTGGACCAATCAGCACCTATTTAGCCCTCTCCTTGTGTAAGGGAAAAATGAAAGCAATGAGCTCCTCGTGTCCATACGAAACTGAAAAATTACATACTAAGAAATTGTATGTAGAGTATTTAATTTATATATGAATTGCTGTTTCAAATTTCCAGTCCACACCACTGTCTCGTGAATTCTCATTCTTAAAAAAAAAAAAACAGCATTTTATATAATATACAACATTTTTCTCTTCAAGGTTCATGTTAGTCTTAGCAAGTAACCAACCAGATCAGTTCGACTGGGCAATAAACGATCGATTGGACGAGATGGTGGAATTCAAGTTACCCGATGCCGAAGAAAGAGAAAGATTAGTTAGAAACTACTTCGAGCAGTATATTTTGAATGCAGCCACAAGAGGATGGAGATCAACGTATGAAATATAAGTTTGTTCGTTTTGTGTTTTTGTCTACTCAAAATAAACGTTTTTTGATTCCTTTTTTTTGTGTACTCTAAATGAAATGCAGTAAAATGTTCGTTTTTAAAGCAGGCATCACAAAAGTGTATTGTAAGTTCTCTTGACCCTTACACCCCCACTGATAATACATTCCCAATGATTTTGCTTTTATCTACTGTCTTGCCTCCTTCCTTGAGTTCAAGAGGCGTCCCCTATTCTTATTAGTGTTAAGCTTTGTTATAATTCTTGTTAAAACTGCATGATTCTAGTTTCGAAAAATCTGGACAATATTGCAGTTTCCTACAGCCAATTCTATGTTGGTTGCAAATAAATTAGCTGTTAGATTCATGTATTTTAATCCATAATTTACGACATGATTGTCTCGTCGATACTATTAAATGATAATCTTTTTGTTTACTCTTTAGACGTATAAAAGTAGCTGACTTTGATTTCAATAAAAAGTGCAAGGAAATTGCCACGAATACCGAGGGTCTATCTGGTAGAGAAATTGCTAAATTAGGAATCGCTTGGCAGGTATGATGATTTTTTATTTCATTATTTTTTTTATTTCTTTATTTTTATTTCATTATTTTTTTTATTTCTTTATTAGTATTTATTTTGTTTTATTATTTATTTATTCTTTCTTGGCTGTTATTTCAACTTTTGTATAAGCGTTATTATAATTCTTATCCATGCGATAAGCTAGGATGAATTTCGTGACAGTATTTTGAGTCCACAATATTTTGATTGAATGAAAGCTTTAAAAGACTAGTTGTTGCACTTTGATTTGAATTCTCGAGCCCTTTACCAGAACACCAGCCTGGATCAAAAGATGCAAATTGCTTGCTTGCTTGTTTTTTAGCTTGAAAGCTTGCTTGTTGACTTGCTTGCTTGCTTACTATCTTGTTTGTTTTCTCTTGCATGCTTGTTTTCTAGCTTGCGTGTTTGCTTGCCTACTTGCTGGCTGGCTTGTTTACATTCTTGCTTGCTTGCTCTTTAGCTTGATAGCTTGTTTGTTGGCATGTTTGCCTGCTTGTTTTCATTGCTTTGGCTGCTTGTATGTTTACTCACTTGCTTGCTTTATTTCTAGCTTTCTAGCTTCTTTGTGTGCTCACTTGCTTGCTTGGTTGCGTGATTATTAACTTGTTTACTCCTTTGCTTGCTTGCCATCACAGCAATGGTTTCTGGCCTCTGACAGGTTTTAAGGAGAGCCACTCATAGGCTTTTTTGTTCACTTTTAGGCGAGCACGTATGCTTCAACAGATGGTACTTTAACCGAAGAAATCTTGGATGCAAGAGTTGAAGAAATGATTAAACAGCACAAACAGAAAGTGGATTGGTTAAAAGATGATAGTGATTCTAATAAATCGTATATGAATCCAGATTTGCATTTTAGTTAGGATTTGACAAGGATTAGTTGACTATATTTTATGATATTATTGAAGATTGATGACAGCGTTGACAGGATTTGAAGGAATCCTGCCTGAATTGTCGGCTGAGATTTTACAAATTTTTCATGCAGGCAGATCATTAAGGTAGAATGTTCCAGCGGAATCTGCTAAAAATAGTTTGCGATGCAATTTACTGATCATTGGCATAGAAAAGTCCATATTGACAGGCATGAGTCCATTGTTGTTTCATGCGAGAAACCCTTAACCACCTAACGTGAAGCTAGGACTGCTTTAAGTGGACGCACAGGGGAGGAGGGGGAATTAAATAACTGAATTTTGAACTTTACTTAGTTTGCTCCTCCCCTGCGCTCACGCATTCCTTGCACTTACTCCCCCACTGCGCTCGGTCCTAAAAGAAAAATCTACTAGCGAGCTTTTCATTTTCGCCTTAAATTTTGTTTAGTGCAATCCTTTTAAGCGAGTGCATAAAATATATTAGACTCATGTACAGCCTAACCTTAGACAATTTTCAAGTATCCCAGAATGCATTTTCTGATATCCGAAAACCCGGCCTAGGCCTAGTGCAGACTCTTAGCATCGGCTACCATAGGAGCTTGCAAAAGAGCTCTATCTGTTAAACAAATAAGAAATCTTTGATGGCTGCCAGCTTTTTGTTATGAAGTACCGTCTTCATCGTAGAAGCTCTCGTTTCTCCGCCGTTATTTTGAAGCTGCGTCGAAGCATTCAATTTTACGTTGGCTGTTTGTACCTTAGGACATTAACAGCCACATTGGGGCGGATGATAATTGTTTTTTTAGTTTTTTGTTTTCCCAAAGATAAGGACCTGCAGCGCCAATGATTCTTGCAAGTCTGTGTGATCAAATTTTGGCCTGTTGCCGTTAAAAAAATCAGTTGTATGCTCAGTTAGAAAGTCAATCTGTGATTGCGTGTGTATTTTTCGTCATATTCAAATATATCATATCTGGCAAAACGATATTGTTCCCTTCGCCTAGCCATTTTTATGGCTCTAGCTTTCTTTTAAAGATGTTCTACATTAATTGGATGTCTTCCGAAGAAGGCTGTGAAGGTAGGAGTAAGACCTGTTCATACGTAGGGTATGTGAGTGCTTGAGATAGGAATTCTGCTAGCGATGACTTTGCCGATTCAGCAAGGCGCATGTCGATGTACCTGGAGGTTCAAGGTTCTAAGCCAAAATCCAAATCTCACTCTGCGATGTGTCCAGCCAGGGTGAACAGGAACTCAGGAGAAATCCAGAAGGTACAGGCTTTAGGGCTAAAGGCCCATATCAGCTTGATGTTTGCACGAATCAAAGCCATGGTTCTTGCTGCCTGTTGCTCGCTTGCTTCCTGCTCGCTTTTCATTTGCCAACAGAATTGCTCTCAGATTAGTCTTTCAACCTCGTTCTCCAGCAAATGTCTCCAAAATTAATCAACGTTTTAGTCATTACCCAACATTAGCGTCCACCGGGAAAAGTATTGAAGGACTCTCAGTATCTTAGTACTTGCAATAAATGTCCCGTTTTCCATTGAAGTCTTGTATTCTGAAACAGTTATTTAATAAAGTGACAAGAAACTTGTTCACTCACATTCCAAGGTCCAGGATTTCTGATTTTCGAAGAAACTTTCGCAAAGGATCATGGGAAGGAGATGTCACTGTGAAGGAGCACCTAGCATTCGCTTGTGCTTGGCAAAAAAATGGCCAAAAAATTTGCAGAAAATTTTGGTGTTTATGTAAGAATAGAGGCAAACAAACAAGCATTCATTATCATTAAAAATGCAAATTATTGATATTGCAACAACTTCTAAAAATCACCAACCTGTCCATAGCTAAACGCAATTTTATGATTATAGTAATTACTCTGGACTTTACAAAAATTTTTAAACCATGCCGAGTTTCTACTCGCTCTTAGTCTGTTTAACATATCATTAACCCTTTCGCACCCGGATTTATTTTCATTTAACTGTCGCAACCCATATAACTCTACACTTTTCAGGGGGTGGCAAAGTCAAATAAATTAGGTGAAAGCGTAAACTATTATAGAAAACTGCCATCAGAACAATTACAATATTTTGTACTTTACCCCCTGAAAAATCATCTTTTGCGATGTTTGTCATTGGGCCATATGGCCCGTCTGGGGGTGAAAGGATTAAAACCCCGAATTTTCATTCCTTACTCCTCCATAACGTGTTGCCCGTGAGGAAGGAGCAAGCTTACTGATACGTCATTGCTGGGCTACCTTGTCATGCGCGAAGGCTGCTGACCACGAAGAATGGTACAGTTGGCACCAGAATGTCAGTTGTACTGCTTTAAATATGCTGTCACAAAGCTACGGGGATTGCCATATTGATAGTTCAAGTTTAAAGATAAAAGGAACATATTTGTAGCATGTCTATGTGGAACTAAGTACGGGAATTTAATCTATCATTAACTCATTGCCTCCTGATGCCATTTGAAACTCACAGACAGATAACTGTGGAAGCAAATGTTGCAGGGGGGTACATAGATACAGGAAATATCAATGTTTCGATAAACTTGCCGTGGATGTTGTCTGATCAACTTTGCAAATCTTGACAACATTACCCCCAGGTTTTTCTTTGATTTGCAGTAACTTATACTGCGCCATATGGCATCTGCAGGGGGCTATGAGTTAACTGTGTTGTGTGTGTAAAAAACCTCTACATGTGTTGATAAGGGGCTACGCAATGTAATCTGGGTTAATTACCTCTTACCGCAAATGATTTTTGCTTTCTACAATGCATGCCTAGCAAAGGTTCAATTTGACTTATGCTTTCGAGCCATAATGCTCTCTCATATATAACCTACCCTAACGACCATTACTCTTGCTTTAACCTTAAACAAATACAAAACCCTAGCACATAAAAAGTGCATAATTCCAAGTTATGAGTCCGTTTTTTCGTGCGATTTCAAAGTTCAGCAGCAGGTCTATCTAAACTCTACCCTGCCTCTAAATCGAGTTCTCTATTTCGACCGTGAAAACGTCTGAATTACGGAAAGTTCGACCTTACAGCCTGAAAAGAGGTTTGTCAAAAGTCGTTAAAATCGTTCGAATTATTAAAGTTCGACTTTTAAATCTCGACTCGTAAAAGTCTCTTTTATAGCCGTGTGTTACACCGTTCTTTTCAAAGGGCCAGAGATTTTTGTTCGAAAATGAGAAAGTTCGAATTAGAGTTAACCGTATATAAAAGTCTCAATTTTATCCCCCTAAGACGATAACATCCTTCGATGAAAGTTACCCACTTAAATTAGCCATCGTTTGATTCTGATTCAAAGCGCTTGAGGCAGGATTTGCTGGTGAAACGATGCATTCCCTTGCAACTGTCAAGGCTTCGATGAACGAATCGAGAGTAAAAACTTGCTGGTTGGCAGCTGCTGGTTGCGCAGCGCTTCCCGTTGCGACCAAATTTGCGATGGTCTGCGCTGCCGCATTGACTTGCGCTCCACTCACGGCACTTTGCGGCTGCGGCGTAGGTGGCGTTGATTGGGCAACGTTTACGACGATGCAGGGCGCTGGATTGACTTTCGATTTGCCAGAACTCTGCGCAAGGCCTAAACTGAGCTTCACTGCTAGCACATGGCAGCATTGGTCTTTCGCCTGGCACGTGCAGTATTCTCTCGGATACAACTTTACAGCATGCACATCGTCACAAAGCCCTTTAACAAGAAACGATTGCAATTGGCTGACGTGCACGACATTTCCCGCGTTGTGAATGCGTTCTGCCCGCATACTCTCATCCGATTTCTCCCCGAGACCGCTTGGTTGAAATGGCAGCCTGTTGGCTTTCAAAGCCGCAACAATTGCGGATGGGGCGAACGTGTTCTCCAAGATGAACACCTCATCGGATGGTCGTTGTAGGTAGAGCAATTCCTGCCTAAGCTTGAACGTTCCGAAGTTGCAGTACCCTTTCGTAATTTCATTGGCTAAATGAACACTGATGTGGTACAATGCTATTGCTACGGTATCCAAGGAAGGATCCTTTAGCTCTTGCAGATCACGCATTAAAATCTGAAGGCCTTCACACATTATGTCAGTCACTCCAAGGTCTTTACTAAACAAACTGTACCTTTGCAGAATCCATCGGCCAAGGCGTGTATTGATCGTGTTTTTAAGTTTCTCGTCATAATACTGGCGAAACTCGGGAGTCCACGATTCTGAACAACGAATAAACTTCTCGTCGTAATGCTCTTTCGTCGGCGAGTCGAGCAAAAGTCGCAAATGATCGGTGAATATGTTTATCTGCGAGACAGTAGCGCCTATCGAACGAAGCCAAAGCCGAGTTTCAACGACAATATGTTCCCAATCGGTCACCGTAGAAAGTTTCGGAAATATCGATTTGATGCAATCGGTAATCGAGGAATCACGACCAGTAACAATCGGGCCTTTGTATTTGTTAAGCGATGGTACCGCAGCGGAAACGAACTTGAGAAGTGTTTGATGAACGAATTCTTTGTCGCTGTCGTAGATAGCAGCATGGCAGGGGAAGGCTGGCTTACCTGGCAAGAGGAAAAACAACATTATTTAGGTTCCAAGCAGGAGAAATTTAACAATAACGAAGCAATCTGGTATTGTGTACCAACAAAAACAAGAGCTAAAACGGAAGAAAGTATGTCTGTGCCAGGGTTCGGGCAGCCTGACTTGGTAACTGCATTGAGTTTAGGGCTGGTCAAACGGTTGCGTTTCAAAACATCAGAAGTCTAACCTCATGAAGTTACAAAGTCAAGTTGTCTGAATGAGCCACGGTAAAGTGTTTATGCTATATACTTTTAGAAGCATTTATTCTGAGGTCACTAAATTACTTAAAACTGTCTAGGAGAGGGCTCGATTGGGAGGGTGCTTTAAAGACAAGGGGCTCAAAGAGAATTGGATTAAAGAGAATGGGACAAAATAGAGTAGGGAGCTTGGAAAAGTGGCTTTATAGAGAGGGTGCTAAGTAGAGAGGGGGTCTAGTAAGACATATACAATCTTAACAGTAGTATGGAAAAATAGCTCACCAACAAAAGCGACATGTTCAAACATAAACACTGCAACGTTTAGCTTTCCGATCTTGAATGGTTCACAATATGAAAATACAAGTGGATCCAAAGACGATAGTTTGAGCAGCTCTTCCAACGCGTTGGATAACTCTGCAAGGCCGATAATGCATATATTTTCTGGAACTGTCTGGAGGTGATGTACAAAACCCGGAATGTTTTCCACCATATCAAGTATGTTATTCAAGGAACTCTTCTTCAACTTATTGCCAGCATCAATCATTCTCTGCCGCCGCTTCAAATTCCGAATCTGGTTTTTATTCCTAGGTGTCATGGCCGGGTTCTTTGATTCATCGGTTTTGTTTTTCATCGCTTCGATGATATCACTCGGACTTGCTAATGATTTCCGCGCGATTTCTCGCCGCACGGACGGGGCGATTGCGATGAATGGTTTGATGGTTTTCTTTGAATTGCCGTGCGGAAAATCGATCATGATTGATTCGTCGCCAATGTAATGGACAAGAACCGGCTTGGGAGAGCGCGTGTCCGCTATTAGAACGTATGCATGTCGTTGGAATTGGAAAGTCTTGCCTTCTGGAACTCTGGCTAAAAAATACAACTTGCGGACCAGTGGTCCTCTGCGTGGAATCTCCTTTGGTCCGTTGTTTAGCCATCGATAATGATCGCACTTCCAATTATCTACAGAACAAGTAAAGGTATAAATAAAAGGGCAATCACTAAAAAGCTGAACATGAACATTAGGCGAATATAAAATGATTCTATTAGGAATTTTTGTCTGGTGATAAGTGGGAGAAAAACTTTTGGAGTGGGGAGTAAATTGGAAACAAAAACTTGAAATCAGAGTTAATTTTTGGCAAATGCATCAGATTTGGATGCATTGTAATCCTCCTATAATTCTATATTGGGGTGTATCTTGTTTCATTTTGAAATGACTTGATGGATATCTGAGAGATCTTAATAGGAGGGGGAGGGGCTTAGTAAGGGGGCCTAGAAGAGGAAAGGGACTTAACAGAAAAGAGATACTTAATGCTTATGAAAGTGATGGTCAGTAGAAAATAGATGATTAATATAGGAGTTTGGTTGATGGAAACAGCATTTCATAGCAGAGAGGGCTTATTAATATTCTTCATATTTACAAAAAAAATTGTGGAGTGCAATTTACTGTAGGGAGAGGTTGGTTTAATAAATACTTTTAAGAGTCCTTTACAGCCAAAATATTTTCCTTTCAGCTTAATCTTTCTGGCAACAACACGCCCCTAAAGACACTCTCTCAAATTTCAATAAAGCAGGCCCCAGGAAACTTTATTAATTCATGTCTTTAATATTAACTTACAATGAAATGATTTCAAAAATATATTTAATGACACTGTATCTACTAAATACCATTCAAACCAAAAAATTTGCCAACAAACCATTAATTTGAAGACATTTGCTTGCTGGGGAGTCACTTGGAGAATGTTACCCCTTCCTCATACCCTGCTTAAGAGCAGGCATAGGTATTAGCTAAACAGAGACCAGAAGCTAAACTGAGGGGAGAGTTCACATCTTAAGCTTTCCTGATCTTTTGCATGCCATTAAATATTTATTTTAAGTTCTAAATGCACTTAAACTTCTAGAGCAAGCACAAGCTTTGGTAAAAGTTTCTTAACAAAAAAATAGCTATTTTAACCCTTTACTGTTTACCTTGAATATCTTTCTGACATTTTCAGAGCAAAAGTGGAACACACTTTTGATGTCAAGAATAGAAAGCAATTTGTTTTTTACATTTAACAGCTCTTCTAAGGTGGCCTTCTTTTCTTTCTTGATAGGGCTAGGATTTCTGGCAAGGGGTCAGTTTTATTTTATTCATTTTTTCTCTGAGGTTGGGTGCTCACCTTGGTTTGAAGGGGAATTGCTATCATTTATTCTCTTTTATGAATCCGACTTTTCTAAAAAAAGGGCTATCCCAGATCATTAGCTTTTTAAGTTTTTTAGGGGTTAGCGAAATATAAACGCATTTCTGATGGGGGCTGTAGATTTTGAAAAAAACCCCGTTTGATTTGGACTAAATGAAATTAAATGACCATTTAGAGACGAGGTTTATTGGGATGAGAACTTTCTTTTTTTTTACATACCCCCACATGCAAAAAAAAAATTGGTCAAACTTTATACTAATACAAACCCTGTTCCTCAATGAACTGCGGCATAAATAAGTAAACTTCGCCGCCTTTCGGTTTGACGGGCGGATACGCCACAGTTCTGTACTGCTCAACATTTTCAAGGATTTTTATTGCCGTTTCTAGTTCCAACGGCTTTTCTTGGAACATACAGAAGGCATGTGTTCCTGCATATTCCACGGAAGATGAGATCGCCTTTTCCTCCATGCTTTTCGGCGGAGCTGTAAGAAAATTTAGCCTAAAATCTGGAACTTTGGAATAAAATGGCGGAACGCCTAGTTCGTCTTTTCGATGCCTTCAAAACGTGAAATGTGAAGGAGGTTGCCTCGAGTTCAATTCTCCTTCCTAGCGTCCCATTGGATGTTGTATTTGTATCTACTGCCGCCGCCCAGCCCCGCCCCCCCTTCCAAATTGTGTTCCAGAATCGCACAGTCCATCTGGAAATATAGACTTATGCAGGGAAAGTCTGCTTCATATTTCGTTACTTTTAACACGGATGTGGACTCGCAACAGACTGAAGGGATGCTGGAGGTACCTACACCATGCCCCGTTGTGCACGATATTATACCGTCAATATCATCAAAGGCGAAGTAAGGCGAAAATTTTGGACAAAACATTGTAAAAAATCTTTGATAAAAGGGGTGCTCTCAATAAATAGTTCTTATTTCCCCTTCCTCCTAACGTTTTAGCTCTGCAAGGCAACTCATCATGTTGGACCATGTATAATTTTTGTGAGCAAAGCTTTGCCCCTCCCACTTCTCAAATCTTGTCGGGGCCCTGTTCAATAAAATATAAATCTTTCTGTATTTGTTTCAAGTCATTTTTGTCCTTATTTTGTGCAAATCTCGGTATGATGTTTCTTATAATGGTAATCTCCGCCCTATTATTTCTATGAATTAATCTTTTTTACATGAGGTATTTGTTACGTCACGTCACCAAGGTCTGCGAAAGGGAAACTAGCCACCATTCTTCATTTGATACTTGTGAAACAGTTGTTTTCCTTGTTTGTCTTTGTTACTGCTTCTCAGAACATTATGCGTAACATTCTACGATCGCTAGTACGCCTGTAAGACGAATAAAGCCGAAAGGAGTCGCGTCGAAACAGCTGACACCAATATTTAGGCCATCAGTTTTGACAGCTTCGAAGATGAGTAAGAAGGGCGGTGTTTCAACTACAGCTGCGTCTAGACTCAGACAAGATTATATGCGGATGAAAAAGGATCCTGTGCCATATATAACAGCCGAACCATTACCATCGAATATTTTGGAATGGTAGGATAGTTAACTATCTTCTTTTTGCTCCCTTTGATGTTTAGACCTAAACATTTTTGCTTGTCAGCTTGCGTTTTACCCAACATTTTGATGTTCCAGAGGGCATTCTGTAAATTTTGCTTGCCACAGTCTCTCACAAGACTTTTTCTTAGTACCTTGCGACTGGGATAGACATCTGCCTGCTCTTCCTTTCTAAAGCGAAGTCACTCGCCAACACATCTTTGGTGAGTTTCTCGGAAAGCACTTGCTCGCCACATATCTGGGGCAAATCATCAAGGATCGTGATGACATCATCCGTACATATGTTACGGTTAACCGTCATAATGTTCTCGACTAATGGTCGCCACTTGCTTTTATCTTCAATAAGTCCCTCAAGCCCTGCAATTTTTTCTTCTGGCATCTTCTTAGAAACTTCTTGTCGTTTAAGTTTAATTTGATGTTTACTAATTCAAGATTATTTTGATTTACCTTTATCCACGTTTAGTTTGGTCTACCTCTCTGTCTTCTCCCTGGCTGCTGTGATTCCAATAGTTCTAGCCTAACTGGTGTTTACCTATCAAAATCTTGGGCATAACAGGCATGAAATGCGACGAGTTCGACGAGATCACACGAGGAAAATTTTGTGGGTGCAGCATGTGCTCAAATGATTCTCTCAGGTGCACCAGGCAGCTTTCCTCATGATTCCTTGTGGTGATTGTGTTCAGTTTAAGGTAGAAAGATCATAGGTAGTATGCCACTTAAGGTGGGCCTGTACTGAGCCTATACCCATAACATGCCCACATGCAAGGCCTAATTTCTTGAGTGCACAAATCTGCTACAAATTGTCTTGTGCGTGCAGGAACCATGCTCTGCAGACTGGGACAGGATAATGTTGATAAAAGTGGCTTAAGAGTAACATCTCTTGTTAGCTCTTAATTGACTATATTCTGTTTTCCAGATTTCTCCACAGGCTTTTTAATGAACATTTAAAAATCATATTTCAGGCATTATGTAATCAGAGGTCCAGAGAAGTCTCTATATGAAGGTAACAGTCTTTGATACCCATTTATGGCATCAATGTTAACTTTAGGGTACTGACTTAGGCGGTTAAGTGAAGAAAAATATTTTTGTGAAGATTAACTCTTGAACATATTGTTTCATTTAATATGTAATGGTTTATTTCCTAATTTCTATATTTCTTTATGACACTAAATTTTTAACAGACAAAGTTTGTAAGGTTTTAGAAATATTCAGTTTATACTTTCTTTACTTTTTAAGGAGTCAATACAACTATTTTATCACTTTCTTATAAACTAAAAGATATTTAAATATATTTTGCCTTATGATCATAATAAATTGTCAGCTAATATTTTTTGCATTTTTCATTTCAGGTGGTTATTACCATGGCAAACTTGTTTTTCCAAAAGATTTCCCATTTAAACCTCCAAAAATTATCATGATAACTCCAAATGGAAGATTCAAAACAAATACAAGGTGAGATGGCTCTCAAGTGTGTAATTTTGTTCAGGCATTGCCATATTTTACCTCACAATTTCAAATGTTTCTAATCATGGAGAAATTTGTGTCAGTATCAAGATTTTCTATGGTAAATTTAAAAATTGCTCAAACAAGGGCAACATAGTAAATCACACCAAACAATACTTTTCATTTGACACTTTGCAGAGCATGATAACCAAAACAGAAATAAATAGCAAGAAATTGATTACAAATTGTGTTAGAACAGACAAGCTACATGATTGGCTATTTGTTTTGACCAATTGAAGTAAAATATTGAACACAAGCAATTTTAGTTGATCTTTAGTTTAATTTTAATTTTTTACTTTGATTTTTGTCAATAAAATACTTTTTTTCTTGCTAGACTCTGCTTATCAATAAGTGACTTTCATCCAGACACATGGAACCCGGCATGGTCTGTTTCGACCATACTGACTGGACTTCTGAGCTTTATGGTAAAAAAACTCAGTTCATCCTTTTCTTCATTTATTGTGATAATTTTGGTTCCAACTTTTGCAGAAAAAGGCGTTTTCAGATGTGGTTATCTTTTGTACATAAGTATTAGTGATTGGTGTTAATTTTATTCATTTCCATTTCTTTTTAGCTTGAAAGAGCGCCAACACTTGGAAGCATCGAAACCACTGACTTTCAGGTGGGTCATATTTTAAATTTCACTTTCGATCTAGAATTTTTTATCTTTGTTCTTTTTCAGAACATGTACTTCTTATCTTTCATGAGATTTTAAAAACTAGATGTCTTAAACTACTTTTATTAAATAGATTTGGATGCAGTTAGACAAAAATGTTCATATTGAGGTCTGCAGAACAATAATGAAACTTCATTTTGGAGCATCACCTAGAATCATTTTAAATCATCAACTATAAAGTTGTAAAAACATTGGTGACAGAGTAACAAACGTGATTCTAAACTGTGATTTCAACTTTTTTAGAAACGTCAGTTTGCCGTCAGATCATTGGAATTCAATGTTCTAAATAAAACTTTCTGTGAGCTTTTTCCAGATATTTGTAAAGTAAGTGTCCATAGCTTCTTTAATGATTTTAACTATAAGCGTTCTATTCTATTTGTTGGGTTTTTTAATCAGGGCCATGTAATGTTAAGACGTTGTTGGGTTTGAGCCTAAAACCCTCCTTTGTTCATTTTCTTAAATTGTAATAAACATGTTGCAAAAAACTAGCTACTTTTAAACTACCTTGTAAAAGAGAGAATTGAAATTCTGTAATGTTGATATTATTTAATTAAAAGAAGTTGAAAAATTTTTTCAATTTTTTAAAAAGAAATTTTTTTAATAGAGTTACCCTCAAGCTGTTTTACAAATGACCAAACATCAAAGTACAAAAACTTTATAATATTGCAAATCTCACTCAAAGTCTAATACCAGGATAGGAATTCAACGATAGGAAATGCTATTTCTATTTTTAATGACATTAAAATTACTTAGATAAAAATGCTTTTTCAATGATAGGAAATACAAGAGAAGTTGGAAGCATTGAATGAAGAAAGACGTAAACAAAATGATGATCATTCAAAAGGAAAAAATGATTTAAATAGAACTGATGTAACTCCAAATGATGCAGCTAACCATAACTATCTTGGTTCAACAATCGCCAATGTCTGTATTATACTAGGTGTGCTGGCTTTTGGGTTTACAGTGAGTTATGTGTTGAAGGCTGCAGGTACACAGCAGCGATAAAATTTTCAAGGGATGTGATGGTAATTGTTCAAGAGATCAAAGCCGCTACTAATTCTTATAAATCTGCCTGTGTTTATGTTTATGGCAGAATGGCAGACAGTTTTCTAATTGACTCCGGCTCAAATAATTGTTTGGGATGACTTACCAAATATAAAAAGGATATGTATATTGAAGGTTATAAACTTTATTAACAAATGTGAAAAGGCAGTGTGGGATAATATTTATAGGCTCTAATACTGCATTTCGTTTTCCACATATAACAGTTTTTAGGATAAAATTGATGATATCTGAGGAGAAATGTGTTTTGAAATCCCAGACCAAAATAATGCAAGTTAGGCAGGAGGAGGGAAAAAGATATGTCTTTTTTTTGTTAGTGTTTTATGGTCCATAAGCATTAACAAATCAAATATAAAATTAATCTGGCACATATCTCTTACGATTTTAAACAATTTTTGTTTGTTTATTTTTCCACTAGAAAGCTCACTATGTGACATCATCATTTTCAATCTCCAAGTAATTATAAACACAAAATGAAGATCAATCTAAAAAATTAAACTTCATTTTTATCACAATCAAAAGCCTTCCAAGTGAGCAATTTCCTTCAAGAATACTTATTAAATATGCAACATCTATTTCTTGTGCAATCCTGATGATTATGGTATGAATACACTCAACTATTTACCTTTTAAAATTATATCTATTTTAGTTTTTCATTATTTTCAGTAATCATGAAACATTTCTCTATGGACAAGCCATTGAAGCAGTCATTTCTTGCTTTTTTCTACTTCAAGCCTCTTACATACAACCAGGGCCTGGGTTGCTGAAGCCTGTGCCCTCAGGATTTTTCCTGATCTCCCAGTTTAATACCTTGCGAGACAGATAGCTGGGTTGGCTGGACAGCTTATGGAGAGGGGTTCTGGCTGTGGTCTTAAACTCCAAGCCTCTTGGCTCATAAGTTCGTAGACCTGTGTTTACCAATCATCTGGGTCACTGCTAAAAATCTTATAAGATTCAAGATCTCCACAAAAGACCTCTTATTTTCAATGGAGGAGCATGCTTCACATTTTTGTCTTCAATTGGTAATTCTTTCAGTTTTAAATGTCTCATTACAATGTCAACAAGTATTTTTAGTTGGTCTTCAGATGGAACCTCATGCCACTGTTTCAATAGAAAAGCTTCCAATGCTCTTGGTAGATGCTGCAAAACATTCTTAAATTGCACTGTTTCTCGATTTTGCTCAATAATGTTAAGTAGCCAGTGCTGAAATGCATCCCATTGACAAGATGTCATAATCTTCGTCAAGTAATCATTTTTGCCACCGTCACCAAAGAACATGTTGACTGATATCGTTGTTTCAAGTGATGTCACTTGATGCCACCAGAAAGCAGGGAAAAACAATAGATCACCAGATTCAAGAATGCACTGAAAAAGAAGTTTGATGAATAGAGAAAACATGCCAAGGATTGCTTTTGTAGAATTTATGCTAGAGGTCCCTGGCATAGACTAGTTTGAATGCAATGCAGTCATATTTAAGAAGTGAGTTTTGTAATTGAACAAACTGCAAAGCTATGTGTTCTTGTTGAACTTGAAATAAAGTACAAAGGTCTGTTGCATTATTTGCTAGAGCCACAGACATCCAATTCCTTACTCTGTCCCTTTCTGGACCATTTGTTTGGCTTTGAATGAAACTTAATGCCTGGCCCACTGTCATACAATTTTAGTGGATGAATGAATGCAGGGAGGGTTGGAATGCTGTTACGTCATATGCAAACAGGGGCTGAAAGTGTTGGAATGGCAAGTACCACCCTACTGTAAAAGAATGATCATAACCAATGATTTTTGTCAACGTACCTCGTAACACTTTGCATATTTAAAATTTGGGTAACGGTCGAAATCAGGCCCATCAACAAGCACCTGTGATTGTATTGTCCTTCCTTTTGAACCGATTTTATTTGGGTACATTGAGGTCATATCACAGCCAAAAAGTTTGACTCTTTTTCTCCCATTTAAAATGATCAGGCAATTATCGTCTGGATCAAAATGGCAAAATTCATAATGTCCTTCGTTTGCTATCCATAAAAACGGCCCGCCATGCATCTTTTCCACAAATTCCGGGACTTGAACTTCGTTTTCTATTTGTGGAAAGGCTTGTTTGATGTTCTGTACGGCCATATACGAGCTGTTTGCTTTTTTATTTCCTTTCAGAATATTATCAATATAATCTTCGAAAGTCATTTTTTCAATGTTGTATTTTTTTCCGACTTTATAATCCTCATGGTTAGTATTTCGCCTCACGTTTATCATATTTCTCCCAACCTTTTCTTTTAGGCCCTGCAATGTCCAAAGTCTTGCTGGCCAGTTATTTGCAAATCCGGTAAGAACCAGAGGCTTTCCACCTTGTAGGTATTGCAGCTTGAATTCTTCATTATCAATACTGTCCCGTCTTTCAATTTGTATAGTTTCCATCGATTTTAAGAATATATAAAACCAAATGCAGGCCTTCCACAGCTTTTAATTTTTATCCGCCATAACTTGTTATACTTTTTACGTCTGCACGGTTTCAATGAGAGGCTGTTGCATAATGAGACCCTATTTTCAAAACACATCAAACGCGGAACACGGCAGCTGCTGGTGGTAGCCACATAAAATGTTTTAAATCAAAGTTTAATGGGAGTCACATTTTCTTAGTAAAGATTCATCCCCATGTATAGAAATGGGAAATCGTACCTCTACTACTGAAAAAGTTGGAAGAAAATTATCATCACCCTATCAGCATCAGCTTGAGACACTCTTCGAGGTATTCATTTTATTTTCATTTATTCAAAATTCAAAATTCAACTAAACAAAACTAACTAACAATATTACAATACAATAACAATCATAACAACAATTTAACAATACTAAAGCAATACTAAAATACAATTATAGTAACAAGAATTAAATGTATATACAGTAAATAATCATAAATAAACACCAGTCTGCAGAGCATGGCAGAACTCGACGAGATCTCGCGCGTGCAAGGTATAAAATGGGGGGTGCACGGGGTGTAGACCTTATTCTTTCGGGTGCACAAAGCCGCTTTAGGTATATATTGGATTTATAGCACACAATACGCGCTTGCAAGGCCTACATTTTGGAGTGCACGTCGAGCTGCTGCAAATTTTCTTGTGCTTGCCGTTGCCACGCTCTGCAGACTGGAATAAACATAAATTTAAAAGTATTTAGCATAAATTGTAGGTTTGTTGAATTTTTAAGGAGGAGCTCACTCAATAGGTAGTCTAATCGAGGAGCAAGCCCCCCTCCTCCGTTTGGTTATTTTGACTTAAGAGACATGATCGAAAGGAAAAATTCTTCATTTTAGAGGATTTGCAGATTATCTTAGATTTGAATTCAAAACAATTTTTGCAAAACTTTAAAAGCAAAGGTTCACATTGTTGTATAAAGGTGCTTTTTTTATATTAAACTATTGTTCAAGAAATTTCAAGGGGGTTGAACAGTTTTAATTATGCCCCTTGCTTTAAACTGGCCTATGTTTCCTCCTTCAAGAGAACTTTCTTGCAATGAAATTAATGCTCCTGAAATTATTACTCATGCTCTATCTGATTTTAGAAACTTTCACATAATGGTATCGTTGTGCACAAAGACAAATTTGAAGTAAGTTGTATGATGATCCCCCTTTAATCTAAAATCTGTCGGGAAATTGACCACTTGGCACGCTATACGCCATACCTAACAACTGGTTACAACATTTAGCACTACAGCTGAATTAGGTTTATCTCCATGAAATACTATAGTTGAACTAACTTTTGCCTAATTTGTAGTATCCAAAAATGCTTTACCCCCTATCATTTGCCACAAGTTAACACCTAATGGTTGAAACTTAACTGAGACAATCATACAAGCTGAAAAAACTACAACTATGAAAACATGGCTGGCCAATGACCTGACTGCAAAAGAAAAGGCACCTAGCGAACTATGTTTATTGTTTACACACACTTGGATTCTTGAGCTGCTGTAGGCCTGGTGCTCTAAGGCCTATGCCCTCAGGAATGCATCCCAAGTACCCATTTACTAACCTCAGAAGGGCAGCTGTGTTAGCTGAACAGCTTGCAGAGAAAGGTTCTGACTGTGGTCTCAAACCAAATACCTCTCAGTTGTAGACCTGTGCCTTTCTGTATTGCCTAGATGCCATCATCTATATACATCAGCAACTGCAACTGGGCTGTTGTTATCTGAAAGAACTTAAACCTATAATGTGTTGATGTGCCTCTTTTAGGTTCATTTTGAGGGCCCGAGAGACGGACTCAGCAGTGCCTTGTTTAATAAGGTGTTTCGGCATCAAGGACATTCACTGACAGATGCACAGAAAAGTTCAGTTCAACACCAAAATAAGGAATCATTTATCCAAAATGCTCATGATCTTTTAGAAGAAGGTACACTTGTTTCATTATATTTGTAATAATGTTAATCATTCCCTACTTATACTTGTTTTATTTTATTTGTAATCATTTTGATAGTTCAACATTATTCAATGTTACTCTGAGGCTTCGCTATCCCCAGTTAGACATTCGATTCGACATTCGACTTGACATGCGCGAAAATCGGTCGACATTCGCGATTGTTTTACTTATTAAAAATAAACTAAAAGAGATAAATTCAACATTTTTCCTGAAACCGCCATTAAAATTCCTCTTCTAACTTCACTGTAAATTTCGTGATCATCCACGACCCAGAACATACCGTTCCAACGTTACATTTTCCGTGCGAATCACTTAGGCCATGTTGATCGAAAAACGAGACGGCCGTTAGACATTCGCAAAAGTTATGCTCAGTTCTAACAAACAAGTAGGGCAAACCAAAAACAAACTTCAGAAATTGTCATTAAATCTAGTCTTCTTACATCACCTAAAAGCTTGGACGGCTACCTTCTCTGGATTCGCTGCACTGACGTTACAATTCCCAGCAAAACAGAAATCGACATTCAGACACTTAGTCATTTTTTCAAGAAAAACACGATCCAGAACGGGGCACTTGGATAAGAAATTCCTAAAATTCGAAAAGTCTATAAATTAAAACCAAACTCACCCAAAAATATAAAAACATTTCAAAGACTACACTTCTAAAAGGGTTGGGAAATAATAGGTCGGGAAAGTATAAAATGGGGGTCCACAAAGAGGGTCAATTTTGCAATTTTTACAGAAGAAAAAATCCTTTGCAACGTACTACAGCCCGAACCTGGGGTCAAACTAAGCTGAAACTTTCTCAAAACATGTGTCTTGTATATATGAAGCTGTTTCTTGATATCACAATCCGTTTTGAAGTGGTTGAATTTTCACATATTTAGTACTGAACCTTATAGAGGTGAAATAGCCTAAAAATGGGCCTAAACTCTAAAATTGATAGAATTTTTCTCATAACTCAGTCATTCCATAATTTCAAATTTAGGATCCCAAAAACTGTACCAGTAATTATTGTTCAATAAAAAAATACCTCTCTCTAATAATTAAAACCTCTTCATTGATTTCCAGGGCATCAGAAATGCTCACTTAGGCCATTTTCAGTATGGAAAAAAATCCTTTGCAACGTACTGCAGCCCGAACCAGGGATCAGACTAAGCTGATACTTTCCCAAAGCATGTGTCTTGTATATATGAAGCTGTTTCTTTATATCACAATCGGTTTTGAAGTATTTGAATTTTCACCAAAATTCAGTACTGAACCTTATAGCAGAAAATTGCCTGCAAATGGGCCTAAATATGAAAGTTGATGGAATAATTTTTATAACTCAGTCATTCCATAATTTCAAATATAGAGTCACAAAAACTGTACCAGTAATTATTGTTCAATAAAAAAATACCTCTCTCTAATAATTAAAACTTCTTCATTGATTTCCAGGGCATCAAAAATGCTCACTTAGGCCATTTTCAGTATGGAAAAAAATCCTTTGCAACGTACTGCAGCCCGAACCAGGGATCAGACTAAGCTGAAACTTTCCCAAGGCATGTGTCATGTATATATGAAGCTGTTTCTTTATATCACAATCGGTTTTGAAGTATTTGAATTTTCACCAAAATTCAGTACTGAACCTTATAGCAGAAAATTGCCTGCAAATGGGCCTAAATATGAAAGTTGATGGAATATTTTTTATAACTCAGTCATTCCATAATTTCAAATATAGGGTCACAAAAATTGTACCAGTTAATATTGTTCAATAAAAAAATACCTCTCTCTAATAATTAAAACTTCTTCATTGATTTCCAGGGCATCAAAAATGCTCACTTAGGCCATTTTCACTTTGGAAAAAAATCCTTTGCAACGTACTGCAGCCCGAACCAGGGATCAGACTAAGCTGAAACTTTCCCAAAGCATGTGTCTTGTATATATGAAGCTGTTTCTTTATATCACAATCGGTTTTGAAGTATTTGAATTTTCACCAAAATTCAGTACTGAACCTTATAGCAGAAAATTGCCTGCAAATGGGCCTAAATATGAAAGTTGATGGAATATTTTTTATAACTCAGTCATTCCATAATTTCAAATATAGGGTCACAAAAATTGTACCAGTTAATATTGTTCAATAAAAAAATACCTCTCTCTAATAATTAAAACTTCTTCATTGATTTCCAGGGCATCAAAAATGCTCACTTAGGCCATTTTCACTTTGGAAAAAAATCCTTTGCAACGTACTGCAGCCCGAACCAGGGATCAGACTAAGCTGAAACTTTCCCAAAGCATGTGTCTTGTATATATGAAGCTGTTTCTTTATATCACAATCGGTTTTGAAGTATTTGAATTTTCACCAAAATTCAGTACTGAACCTTATAGCAGAAAATTGCCTGCAAATGGGCCTAAATATGAAAGTTGATGGAATATTTTTTATAACTCAGTCATTCCATAATTTCAAATATAGGGTCACAAAAACTGTACCAGTTAATATTGTTCAATAAAAAAATACCTCTCTCTAATAATTAATACTTCTTCATTGATTTCCAGGGCATCAAAAATGCTCACTTAGGCCATTTTCACTTTGGAAAAAAATCCTTTGCAACGTACTGCAGCCCGAACCAGGGATCAGACTAAGCTGAAACTTTCCCAAAGCATGTGTCTTGTATATATGAAGCTGTTTCTTTATATCACAATCGGTTTTGAAGTATTTGAATTTTCACCAAAATTCAGTACTGAACCTTATAGCAGAAAATTGCCTGCAAATGGGCCTAAATATGAAAGTTGATGGAATATTTTTTATAACTCAGTCATTCCATAATTTCAAATATAGGGTCACAAAAATTGTACCAGTTAATATTGTTCAATAAAAAAATACCTCTCTCTAATAATTAAAACTTCTTCATTGATTTCCAGGGCATCAAAAATGCTCACTTAGGCCATTTTCACTTTGGAAAAAAATCCTTTGCAACGTACTGCAGCCCGAACCAGGGATCAGACTAAGCTGAAACTTTCCCAAAGCATGTGTCTTGTATATATGAAGCTGTTTCTTTATATCACAATCGGTTTTGAAGTATTTGAATTTTCACCAAAATTCAGTACTGAACCTTATAGCAGAAAATTGCCTGCAAATGGGCCTAAATATGAAAGTTGATGGAATATTTTTTATAACTCAGTCATTCCATAATTTCAAATATAGGGTCACAAAAACTGTACCAGTTAATATTGTTCAATAAAAAAATACCTCTCTCTAATAATTAATACTTCTTCATTGATTTCCAGGGCATCAAAAATGCTCACTTAGGCCATTTTCACTTTGGAAAAAAATCCTTTGCAACGTACTGCAGCCCGAACCAGGGATTAGACTAAGCTGAAACTTTCCCAAAGCATGTGTCTTGTATATATAAAGCTGTTTCTTTATACCACAATCGGTTTTGAAGTATTTGAATTTTCACCAAAATTCAGTACTGAACCTTATAGCAGAAAATTGCCTGCAAATGGGCCTAAATATGAAAGTTGATGGAATATTTTTTATAACTCAGTCATTCCATAATTTCAAATATAGGGTCACAAAAACTGTACCAGTTAATATTGTTCAATAAAAAAATACCTCTCTCTAATAATTAAAACCTCTTCATTGATTTCCAGGGCATCAAAAATGCTCACTTAGGCCATTTTCAGTATGGAAAAAAATCCTTTGCAACGTACTGCAGCCCGAACCAGGGATCAGACTAAGCTGAAACTTTCCCAAAGCATGTGTCTTGTATATATGAAGCTGTTTCTTTATATCACAATCGGTTTTGAAGTATTTGAATTTTCACCAAAATTCAGTACTGAACCTTATAGCAGAAAATTGCCTGCAAATGGGCCTAAATATGAAAGTTGATTGAATATTTTCTATAACTCAGTCATTCCATAGTTTCAAATATAGGGTCACAAAACCTGTACAAGTTAATATTGTTCAATAAAAAAATACCTCTCTCTAATAATTAATACTTCTTCATTGATTTCCAGGGCATCAAAAATGCTCACTTAGGCCATTTTCACTTTGGAAAAAAATCCTTTGCAACGTACTGCAGCCCGAACCAGGGATCAGACTAAGCTGATACTTTCCCAAAGCATGTGTCTTGTATATATGAAGCTGTTTCTTTATATCACAATCGGTTTTGAAGTATTTGAATTTTCACCAAAATTCAGTACTGAACCTTATAGCAGAAAATTGCCTGCAAATGGGCCTAAATATGAAAGTTGATGGAATAATTTTTATAACTCAGTCATTCCATAATTTCAAATATAGAGTCACAAAAACTGTACCAGTAATTATTGTTCAATAAAAAAATACCTCTCTCTAATAATTAAAACTTCTTCATTGATTTCCAGGGCATCAAAAATGCTCACTTAGGCCATTTTCAGTATGGAAAAAAATCCTTTGCAACGTACTGCAGCCCGAACCAGGGATCAGACTAAGCTGAAACTTTCCCAAGGCATGTGTCATGTATATATGAAGCTGTTTCTTTATATCACAATCGGTTTTGAAGTATTTGAATTTTCACCAAAATTCAGTACTGAACCTTATAGCAGAAAATTGCCTGCAAATGGGCCTAAATATGAAAGTTGATGGAATATTTTTTATAACTCAGTCATTCCATAATTTCAAATATAGGGTCACAAAAATTGTACCAGTTAATATTGTTCAATAAAAAAATACCTCTCTCTAATAATTAAAACTTCTTCATTGATTTCCAGGGCATCAAAAATGCTCACTTAGGCCATTTTCACTTTGGAAAAAAATCCTTTGCAACGTACTGCAGCCCGAACCAGGGATCAGACTAAGCTGAAACTTTCCCAAAGCATGTGTCTTGTATATATGAAGCTGTTTCTTTATATCACAATCGGTTTTGAAGTATTTGAATTTTCACCAAAATTCAGTACTGAACCTTATAGCAGAAAATTGCCTGCAAATGGGCCTAAATATGAAAGTTGATGGAATATTTTTTATAACTCAGTCATTCCATAATTTCAAATATAGGGTCACAAAAATTGTACCAGTTAATATTGTTCAATAAAAAAATACCTCTCTCTAATAATTAAAACTTCTTCATTGATTTCCAGGGCATCAAAAATGCTCACTTAGGCCATTTTCACTTTGGAAAAAAATCCTTTGCAACGTACTGCAGCCCGAACCAGGGATCAGACTAAGCTGAAACTTTCCCAAAGCATGTGTCTTGTATATATGAAGCTGTTTCTTTATATCACAATCGGTTTTGAAGTATTTGAATTTTCACCAAAATTCAGTACTGAACCTTATAGCAGAAAATTGCCTGCAAATGGGCCTAAATATGAAAGTTGATGGAATATTTTTTATAACTCAGTCTTCCATAATTTCAAATATAGGGTCACAAAAACTGTACCAGTTAATATTGTTCAATAAAAAAATACCTCTCTCTAATAATTAATACTTCTTCATTGATTTCCAGGGCATCAAAAATGCTCACTTAGGCCATTTTCACTTTGGAAAAAAATCCTTTGCAACGTACTGCAGCCCGAACCAGGGATCAGACTAAGCTGAAACTTTCCCAAAGCATGTGTCTTGTATATATGAAGCTGTTTCTTTATATCACAATCGGTTTTGAAGTATTTGAATTTTCACCAAAATTCAGTACTGAACCTTATAGCAGAAAATTGCCTGCAAATGGGCCTAAATATGAAAGTTGATGGAATATTTTTTATAACTCAGTCATTCCATAATTTCAAATATAGGGTCACAAAAATTGTACCAGTTAATATTGTTCAATAAAAAAATACCTCTCTCTAATAATTAAAACTTCTTCATTGATTTCCAGGGCATCAAAAATGCTCACTTAGGCCATTTTCACTTTGGAAAAAAATCCTTTGCAACGTACTGCAGCCCGAACCAGGGATCAGACTAAGCTGAAACTTTCCCAAAGCATGTGTCTTGTATATATGAAGCTGTTTCTTTATATCACAATCGGTTTTGAAGTATTTGAATTTTCACCAAAATTCAGTACTGAACCTTATAGCAGAAAATTGCCTGCAAATGGGCCTAAATATGAAAGTTGATGGAATATTTTTTATAACTCAGTCATTCCATAATTTCAAATATAGGGTCACAAAAACTGTACCAGTTAATATTGTTCAATAAAAAAATACCTCTCTCTAATAATTAATACTTCTTCATTGATTTCCAGGGCATCAAAAATGCTCACTTAGGCCATTTTCACTTTGGAAAAAAATCCTTTGCAACGTACTGCAGCCCGAACCAGGGATTAGACTAAGCTGAAACTTTCCCAAAGCATGTGTCTTGTATATATGAAGCTGTTTCTTTATATCACAATCGGTTTTGAAGTATTTGAATTTTCACCAAAATTCAGTACTGAACCTTATAGCAGAAAATTGCCTGCAAATGGGCCTAAATATGAAAGTTGATGGAATATTTTTTATAACTCAGTCATTCCATAATTTCAAATATAGGGTCACAAAAACTGTACCAGTTAATATTGTTCAATAAAAAAATACCTCTCTCTAATAATTAAAACCTCTTCATTGATTTCCAGGGCATCAAAAATGCTCACTTAGGCCATTTTCAGTATGGAAAAAAATCCTTTGCAACGTACTGCAGCCCGAACCAGGGATCAGACTAAGCTGAAACTTTCCCAAAGCATGTGTCTTGTATATATGAAGCTGTTTCTTTATATCACAATCGGTTTTGAAGTATTTGAATTTTCACCAAAATTCAGTACTGAACCTTATAGCAGAAAATTGCCTGCAAATGGGCCTAAATATGAAAGTTGATTGAATATTTTCTATAACTCAGTCATTCCATAGTTTCAAATATAGGGTCACAAAACCTGTACAAGTTAATATTGTTCAATAAAAAAATACCTCTCTCTAATAATTAATACTTCTTCATTGATTTCCAGGGCATCAAAAATGCTCACTTAGGCCATTTTCACTTTGGAAAAAAATCCTTTGCAACGTACTGCAGCCCGAACCAGGGATCAGACTAAGCTGAAACTTTCCCAAAGTATG
Organism: Catostylus mosaicus; assembly: GCA_964019065.1. NCBI lineage: Eukaryota > Metazoa > Cnidaria > Scyphozoa > Rhizostomeae > Catostylidae > Catostylus > Catostylus mosaicus. The sequence continues at coordinate 5,576,347 of OZ025200.1, read as the reverse complement.
TGTCTTGTATATATGAAGCTGTTTCTTGATATCACAATCCGTTTTGAAGTGGTTGAATTTTCACATATTTAGTACTGAACCTTATAGAGGTGAAATAGCCAAAAAAGGGGCCTAAATATGAAAGTTGATGGAATATTTTCTATAACTCAGTCATTCCATAGTTTCAAATATAGGGTCACAAAACCTGTACAAGTTAATATTGTTCAATAAAAAAATACCTCTCTCTAATAATTAATACTTCTTCATTGATTTCCAGGGCATCAAAAATGCTCACTTAGGCCATTTTCACTTTGGAAAAAAATCCTTTGCAACGTACTGCAGCCCGAACCAGGGATCAGACTAAGCTGAAACTTTCCCAAAGCATGTGTCTTGTATATATGAAGCTGTTTCTTTATATCACAATCGGTTTTGAAGTATTTGAATTTTCACCAAAATTCAGTACTGAACCTTATAGCAGAAAATTGCCTGCAAATGGGCCTAAATATGAAAGTTGATGGAATATTTTTTATAACTCAGTCATTCCATAATTTCAAATATAGGGTCACAAAAATTGTACCAGTTAATATTGTTCAATAAAAAAATACCTCTCTCTAATAATTAAAACTTCTTCATTGATTTCCAGGGCATCAAAAATGCTCACTTAGGCCATTTTCACTTTGGAAAAAAATCCTTTGCAACGTACTGCAGCCCGAACCAGGGATCAGACTAAGCTGAAACTTTCCCAAAGCATGTGTCTTGTATATATGAAGCTGTTTCTTTATATCACAATCGGTTTTGAAGTATTTGAATTTTCACCAAAATTCAGTACTGAACCTTATAGCAGAAAATTGCCTGCAAATGGGCCTAAATATGAAAGTTGATGGAATATTTTTTATAACTCAGTCATTCCATAATTTCAAATATAGGGTCACAAAAACTGTACCAGTTAATATTGTTCAATAAAAAAATACCTCTCTCTAATAATTAATACTTCTTCATTGATTTCCAGGGCATCAAAAATGCTCACTTAGGCCATTTTCACTTTGGAAAAAAATCCTTTGCAACGTACTGCAGCCCGAACCAGGGATTAGACTAAGCTGAAACTTTCCCAAAGCATGTGTCTTGTATATATGAAGCTGTTTCTTTATATCACAATCGGTTTTGAAGTATTTGAATTTTCACCAAAATTCAGTACTGAACCTTATAGCAGAAAATTGCCTGCAAATGGGCCTAAATATGAAAGTTGATGGAATATTTTTTATAACTCAGTCATTCCATAATTTCAAATATAGGGTCACAAAAACTGTACCAGTTAATATTGTTCAATAAAAAAATACCTCTCTCTAATAATTAAAACCTCTTCATTGATTTCCAGGGCATCAAAAATGCTCACTTAGGCCATTTTCAGTATGGAAAAAAATCCTTTGCAACGTACTGCAGCCCGAACCAGGGATCAGACTAAGCTGAAACTTTCCCAAAGCATGTGTCTTGTATATATGAAGCTGTTTCTTTATATCACAATCGGTTTTGAAGTATTTGAATTTTCACCAAAATTCAGTACTGAACCTTATAGCAGAAAATTGCCTGCAAATGGGCCTAAATATGAAAGTTGATTGAATATTTTCTATAACTCAGTCATTCCATAGTTTCAAATATAGGGTCACAAAACCTGTACAAGTTAATATTGTTCAATAAAAAAATACCTCTCTCTAATAATTAATACTTCTTCATTGATTTCCAGGGCATCAAAAATGCTCACTTAGGCCATTTTCACTTTGGAAAAAAATCCTTTGCAACGTACTGCAGCCCGAACCAGGGATCAGACTAAGCTGAAACTTTCCCAAAGTATGTGTCTTGTATATATGAAGCTGTTTCTTGATATCACAATCCGTTTTGAAGTGGTTGAATTTTCACATATTTAGTACTGAACCTTATAGAGGTGAAATAGCCAAAAAAGGGGCCTAAATATGAAAGTTGATGGAATATTTTCTATAACTCAGTCATTCCATAGTTTCAAATATAGGGTCACAAAACCTGTACAAGTTAATATTGTTCAATAAAAAAATACCTCTCTCTAATAATTAATACTTCTTCATTGATTTCCAGGGCATCAAAAATGCTCACTTAGGCCATTTTCACTTTGGAAAAAAATCCTTTGCAACGTACTGCAGCCCGAACCAGGGATCAGACTAAGCTGAAACTTTCCCAAAGCATGTGTCTTGTATATATGAAGCTGTTTCTTTATATCACAATCGGTTTTGAAGTATTTGAATTTTCACCAAAATTCAGTACTGAACCTTATAGCAGAAAATTGCCTGCAAATGGGCCTAAATATGAAAGTTGATGGAATATTTTTTATAACTCAGTCATTCCATAATTTCAAATATAGGGTCACAAAAACTGTACCAGTTAATATTGTTCAATAAAAAAATACCTCTCTCTAATAATTAATACTTCTTCATTGATTTCCAGGGCATCAAAAATGCTCACTTAGGCCATTTTCACTTTGGAAAAAAATCCTTTGCAACGTACTGCAGCCCGAACCAGGGATTAGACTAAGCTGAAACTTTCCCAAAGCATGTGTCTTGTATATATGAAGCTGTTTCTTTATATCACAATCGGTTTTGAAGTATTTGAATTTTCACCAAAATTCAGTACTGAACCTTATAGCAGAAAATTGCCTGCAAATGGGCCTAAATATGAAAGTTGATGGAATATTTTTTATAACTCAGTCATTCCATAATTTCAAATATAGGGTCACAAAAACTGTACCAGTTAATATTGTTCAATAAAAAAATACCTCTCTCTAATAATTAAAACCTCTTCATTGATTTCCAGGGCATCAAAAATGCTCACTTAGGCCATTTTCAGTATGGAAAAAAATCCTTTGCAACGTACTGCAGCCCGAACCAGGGATCAGACTAAGCTGAAACTTTCCCAAAGCATGTGTCTTGTATATATGAAGCTGTTTCTTTATATCACAATCGGTTTTGAAGTATTTGAATTTTCACCAAAATTCAGTACTGAACCTTATAGCAGAAAATTGCCTGCAAATGGGCCTAAATATGAAAGTTGATTGAATATTTTCTATAACTCAGTCATTCCATAGTTTCAAATATAGGGTCACAAAACCTGTACAAGTTAATATTGTTCAATAAAAAAATACCTCTCTCTAATAATTAATACTTCTTCATTGATTTCCAGGGCATCAAAAATGCTCACTTAGGCCATTTTCACTTTGGAAAAAAATCCTTTGCAACGTACTGCAGCCCGAACCAGGGATCAGACTAAGCTGAAACTTTCCCAAAGTATGTGTCTTGTATATATGAAGCTGTTTCTTGATATCACAATCCGTTTTGAAGTGGTTGAATTTTCACATATTTAGTACTGAACCTTATAGAGGTGAAATAGCCAAAAAAGGGGCCTAAATATGAAAGTTGATGGAATATTTTCTATAACTCAGTCATTCCATAATTTCAAATATAGGGTCACAAAAGCTGTACAAGTTAATATTGTTCAATAAAAAAATACCTCTCTCTAATAATTAAAACTTCTTCATTGAATTCTAGGGCATCAAAAATGCTCACTTAGGCCATTTTCAGTATGGAAAAAAATCCTTTGCAACGTACTGCAGCCCGAACCAGGGATCAGACTAAGCTGAAACTTTCTCAAAACATGTGTCTTGTATATATGAAGCTGTTTCTTGATATCACAATCGGTTTTGAAGTACTTGAATTTTCACCAAATTTCAGTAGTGAACCTTACAACTTTACATATAGTAAGAGGAGACGAAAGAATACAGTTAATTCTCATTTTGTTAAATTTATTGATAATCAAAGAAAGAATTTATTTCCTATTTTTTACATACTAATAATAAAACGTTTCTATTACCAAATTTACATACTATGATCAATCAAAGCCTAAGAATTAATTGGCAACAAATTCATGTACAATTATGTTGCAACTTTTAGATAACGTAACATGATGTTACACGTTTTTGCAGAGATTTGCTCAGACAAACAAGAAAATATTTTAGCATTGCCAGTTTAGTGGCAATCATTGCATCGTCTATCTATGTTTCAGTTGCAATTGTTCCAAGGGCCATCACTACTCAAGGTTTGGACATAGTCATTTGCTGCCAATTAAATATATTTTCTCGCAAGTTAAAATCTTACGAATGCTTACATTATCAGAAGAAAATCTAGATTGCAAACAAAGAATTTGATCATTGCTGTTTTAACGCCTCAAAGAAAACTGTGTTTTCTGCTACATTTGTCCCATAAAGTTTGCCAGTGGCCTCTTTGTATGAAATGATATATTTCTGCATTAGAAAGTTTGTAAGGTTTTCCGGGAAGAAGAAATAATCAATGAGATTGGCCCTAGTCTGCCCAAAAGTTTTATCAAATTCGTATCTATACTTGGCAATGTTCCACGGCATTGTATCTATATTTTGAATGCGCTCTGTCAAAATTTTATGGTGGTCCGATTTGATGCGCAATATTGAGTTATCAAACGTTTTACATAACGTATATAAAAATTCCCCATTTGCTAATCCTATAAATGTTTTAGGCCTCAGTGATAAAAGCGCCGTCAGACGTTCAGAAAGTTCGTCATTCACGAGCTTGTAATGATTTTGTGACATTTTATTGTAATTTGCTATGATGTTACACATTTCTCGTTTAGCATAGGCAATAAATTCATCGGCGAAACGTTGCGTCAAAATGTAGTCGGGGTCTGTCATTTTTATGTGCTCATCATCTACTAGACCTGCATTACCACCTGAGTCGTCACTTCTTTCATCATCGGTCTCATCTCTACAAGCTTCTTCATAATCTTTGTACAGAGGCATTTCTTTTTTAGGTTTATGGAATGCCTTTCTTAGTTGCGTTACTGATGTAGAACTGCTGTCTGAATCGACATCTACACTACCGCTAATGGGATGTTGGTTTCTGGATTTAATAAAATAGTTTAGTGCTTGAAATGGCCCCCCTCTACCAACAGTTATCAATTTCTTATCAAGTTTTTGTAATTTTACAGGCTCTTTCACATCATTGTCCCACAAATTTTCTGTTTTCTGGAGTGTTTCCTCATCATAATTGGATCCAGACATGGCGCATTTAGCTATCCAGTATCTTATTGCTGACAAACGATCGCTATGAATTTTAACATCTTCTAGCTTAACGAGACAGTAGGCATTAACACATGTAAATACACCGCAACTGTGGCGGTCTTCTTGCTGCTGGAGACCATATTCATTTAAAGAGATAAAAACCCATTTTTTGATTTCCTCCTTACGATTTACATAAGATAATGCCTTATTTAAGTAACAGTTTATTGCCTGAAAAACATTTTTATCATTGTCTGGAGTTGCAGCTGAGTCGCAATGTACAACTGTTCTTTTCTTGGGAAACATTGCAAGCATTGTCCAGTGTTCACCGACTTTATGATGACATGGTATAAGGACTATATCAAAGTTAAATATTTTTTCAAACTTTTCTATGCTGCGACTAAATACACAACTTTTTCTTCGATTTTCAAATACTGCAGTGAAAAACTGTGTCGGGAATACGGCTATTGTGTATCGGTCCAAAAATGATATCTCTAGGTATTTTAAGAATGTGTAAATGACATGCTGTGTATGTATTCGATGTCCATTAATGATGTTAAGCTATCAGTGGAAATATTATTGAATTTATTATTTGGCTCAAAGGCAAACCAAGTACTTTCTATGTCATATACATCGATAGGTGTCAATTCATTGTCCCATGGCCCATTAAGAACAGTTTTACCTTCTTGCAAGGCTTCAATATTCACATATACCAACATTCTACAGTTTTCCCTGCAGGTAGATCCGTTGATATATTTTTCTTTAGATACTGGGATTTGGTTGCAATCATCAAACTTCAAACCTTCTCCCATATCATTAAAAATGGTGCAGTTATAGTGACCCGACAGACGAGTTCGGCCGTGGTGAACGACTGCTGCAGCAAGACGATACATAGCAGTTATACCAGCATGTTTTCCTGGTATGAGCATGTCAAGATAAAGTGTTTCATTCATTGTCAATGGTATTTTCACTAATTCATCATGTTGAAATCCTACTCTATCAGTCATTATCAGCAGGACAGTGGGTATTTGTAGAAGATACGATCTAGACTGATGATTTTTTTCATCGCTGCTCTTACACTTGCAATTAAAGTTGTTGAATAAGTCACCATTAATACAATAATTATAAAGAAGAGACTGAATAGACAACTCGCTAAAAGTTTCTCGCCAAACTGGCAACTCCACAATTACGCTTTCCCTAACACCAAACCCTGAAGCATGACAATCCCCACAATAAGATGTACTGGCAATTTTTGTAGAGAAAACGGGCCCGATGTCATCGAGACTATTTTCCACAAGATGCTGTAAAAGTTCTTGTATGAAACTCCCTGCATCATCTTGCTCCTTCTTTTTCATAGAAAAACGTTTTCGAAATTGGCGAACTACGTACTTCATTTCCTTCGTGAACCTTAAGGGAGTTGATGATAGTGAAGTGTTTTGAAGGTCATCTCTAATTTTTAGCAGCCACTTGCATACATCTGTTGGACATGATGTATAGGAGGGCAAAAATTGTGAAATTATAGAGCCGCAAAGTATGTGGAATGCTGCATTTGTCCAGCAGTTGTTGTAACGATTCTCTAGCCCCCTTTCACTTAGGATCCTCATTGGTCCCACCTTTACCATTTGGTCTACTAAAATAGGATATATATTTCTACGAACTATTTTTTTTTGGTCTTCAGATAGAGACAGCCAGTGTGCCACAAGATTAGATAATTTACATAGCTCCAAATAATTTAAGTATCTGTAATGTCTAACAAAGCTACGTAGTCCCTCAAGAAAATCTTGAAAACATTTAGGACACATGTATTTTTGAACCTCGACAGAATACGTTGCATCAACATGAACAAAGGCCATATGATACCACTTCGTTTATTGCCGATGAATTTATTGCCTATGCTAAACGAGAAATGTGTAACATCATAGCAAATTACAATAAAATGTCACAAAATCATTACAAGCTCGTGAATGACGAACTTTCTGAACGTCTGACGGCGCTTTTATCACTGAGGCCTAAAACATTTATAGGATTAGCAAATGGGGAATTTTTATATACGTTATGTAAAACGTTTGATAACTCAATATTGCGCATCAAATCGGACCACCATAAAATTTTGACAGAGCGCATTCAAAATATAGATACAATGCCGTGGAACATTGCCAAGTATAGATACGAATTTGATAAAACTTTTGGGCAGACTAGGGCCAATCTCATTGATTATTTCTTCTTCCCGGAAAACCTTACAAACTTTCTAATGCAGAAATATATCATTTCATACAAAGAGGCCACTGGCAAACTTTATGGGACAAATGTAGCAGAAAACACAGTTTTCTTTGAGGCGTTAAAACAGCAATGATCAAATTCTTTGTTTGCAATCTAGATTTTCTTCTGATAATGTAAGCATTCGTAAGATTTTAACTTGCGAGAAAATATATTTAATTGGCAGCAAATGACTATGTCCAAACCTTGAGTAGTGATGGCCCTTGGAACAATTGCAACTGAAACATAGATAGACGATGCAATGATTGCCACTAAACTGGCAATGCTAAAATATTTTCTTGTTTGTCTGAGCAAATCTCTGCAAAAACGTGTAACATCATGTTACGTTATCTAAAAGTTGCAACATAATTGTACATGAATTTGTTGCCAATTAATTCTTAGGCTTTGATTGATCATAGTATGTAAATTTGGTAATAGAAACGTTTTATTATTAGTATGTAAAAAATAGGAAATAAATTCTTTCTTTGATTATCAATAAATTTAACAAAATGAGAATTAACTGTATTCTTTCGTCTCCTCTTACTATATGTAAAGTTGTAAGGTTCACTACTGAAATTTGGTGAAAATTCAAGTACTTCAAAACCGATTGTGATATCAAGAAACAGCTTCATATATACAAGACACATGTTTTGAGAAAGTTTCAGCTTAGTCTGATCCCTGGTTCGGGCTGCAGTACGTTGCAAAGGATTTTTTTCCATACTGAAAATGGCCTAAGTGAGCATTTTTGATGCCCTAGAATTCAATGAAGAAGTTTTAATTATTAGAGAGAGGTATTTTTTTATTGAACAATATTAACTTGTACAGCTTTTGTGACCCTATATTTGAAATTATGGAATGACTGAGTTATAGAAAATATTCCATCAACTTTCATATTTAGGCCCCTTTTTTGGCTATTTCACCTCTATAAGGTTCAGTACTAAATATGTGAAAATTCAACCACTTCAAAACGGATTGTGATATCAAGAAACAGCTTCATATATACAAGACACATACTTTGGGAAAGTTTCAGCTTAGTCTGATCCCTGGTTCGGGCTGCAGTACGTTGCAAAGGATTTTTTTCCAAAGTGAAAATGGCCTAAGTGAGCATTTTTGATGCCCTGGAAATCAATGAAGAAGTATTAATTATTAGAGAGAGGTATTTTTTTATTGAACAATATTAACTTGTACAGGTTTTGTGACCCTATATTTGAAACTATGGAATGACTGAGTTATAGAAAATATTCAATCAACTTTCATATTTAGGCCCATTTGCAGGCAATTTTCTGCTATAAGGTTCAGTACTGAATTTTGGTGAAAATTCAAATACTTCAAAACCGATTGTGATATAAAGAAACAGCTTCATATATACAAGACACATGCTTTGGGAAAGTTTCAGCTTAGTCTGATCCCTGGTTCGGGCTGCAGTACGTTGCAAAGGATTTTTTTCCATACTGAAAATGGCCTAAGTGAGCATTTTTGATGCCCTGGAAATCAATGAAGAGGTTTTAATTATTAGAGAGAGGTATTTTTTTATTGAACAATATTAACTGGTACAGTTTTTGTGACCCTATATTTGAAATTATGGAATGACTGAGTTATAAAAAATATTCCATCAACTTTCATATTTAGGCCCATTTGCAGGCAATTTTCTGCTATAAGGTTCAGTACTGAATTTTGGTGAAAATTCAAATACTTCAAAACCGATTGTGATATAAAGAAACAGCTTCATATATACAAGACACATGCTTTGGGAAAGTTTCAGCTTAGTCTAATCCCTGGTTCGGGCTGCAGTACGTTGCAAAGGATTTTTTTCCAAAGTGAAAATGGCCTAAGTGAGCATTTTTGATGCCCTGGAAATCAATGAAGAAGTATTAATTATTAGAGAGAGGTATTTTTTTATTGAACAATATTAACTGGTACAGTTTTTGTGACCCTATATTTGAAATTATGGAATGACTGAGTTATAAAAAATATTCCATCAACTTTCATATTTAGGCCCATTTGCAGGCAATTTTCTGCTATAAGGTTCAGTACTGAATTTTGGTGAAAATTCAAATACTTCAAAACCGATTGTGATATAAAGAAACAGCTTCATATATACAAGACACATGCTTTGGGAAAGTTTCAGCTTAGTCTGATCCCTGGTTCGGGCTGCAGTACGTTGCAAAGGATTTTTTTCCAAAGTGAAAATGGCCTAAGTGAGCATTTTTGATGCCCTGGAAATCAATGAAGAAGTTTTAATTATTAGAGAGAGGTATTTTTTTATTGAACAATATTAACTGGTACAATTTTTGTGACCCTATATTTGAAATTATGGAATGACTGAGTTATAAAAAATATTCCATCAACTTTCATATTTAGGCCCATTTGCAGGCAATTTTCTGCTATAAGGTTCAGTACTGAATTTTGGTGAAAATTCAAATACTTCAAAACCGATTGTGATATAAAGAAACAGCTTCATATATACAAGACACATGCTTTGGGAAAGTTTCAGCTTAGTCTGATCCCTGGTTCGGGCTGCAGTACGTTGCAAAGGATTTTTTTCCAAAGTGAAAATGGCCTAAGTGAGCATTTTTGATGCCCTGGAAATCAATGAAGAAGTATTAATTATTAGAGAGAGGTATTTTTTTATTGAACAATATTAACTTGTACAGGTTTGGTGACCCTATATTTGAAACTATGGAATGACTGAGTTATAGAAAATATTCAATCAACTTTCATATTTAGGCCCATTTGCAGGCAATTTTCTGCTATAAGGTTCAGTACTGAATTTTGGTGAAAATTCAAATACTTCAAAACCGATTGTGATATAAAGAAACAGCTTCATATATACAAGACACATGCTTTGGGAAAGTTTCAGCTTAGTCTGATCCCTGGTTCGGGCTGCAGTACGTTGCAAAGGATTTTTTTCCATACTGAAAATGGCCTAAGTGAGCATTTTTGATGCCCTGGAAATCAATGAAGAGGTTTTAATTATTAGAGAGAGGTATTTTTTTATTGAACAATATTAACTGGTACAGTTTTTGTGACCCTATATTTGAAATTATGGAATGACTGAGTTATAAAAAATATTCCATCAACTTTCATATTTAGGCCCATTTGCAGGCAATTTTCTGCTATAAGGTTCAGTACTGAATTTTGGTGAAAATTCAAATACTTCAAAACCGATTGTGATATAAAGAAACAGCTTCATATATACAAGACACATGCTTTGGGAAAGTTTCAGCTTAGTCTAATCCCTGGTTCGGGCTGCAGTACGTTGCAAAGGATTTTTTTCCAAAGTGAAAATGGCCTAAGTGAGCATTTTTGATGCCCTGGAAATCAATGAAGAAGTATTAATTATTAGAGAGAGGTATTTTTTTATTGAACAATATTAACTGGTACAGTTTTTGTGACCCTATATTTGAAATTATGGAATGACTGAGTTATAAAAAATATTCCATCAACTTTCATATTTAGGCCCATTTGCAGGCAATTTTCTGCTATAAGGTTCAGTACTGAATTTTGGTGAAAATTCAAATACTTCAAAACCGATTGTGATATAAAGAAACAGCTTCATATATACAAGACACATGCTTTGGGAAAGTTTCAGCTTAGTCTGATCCCTGGTTCGGGCTGCAGTACGTTGCAAAGGATTTTTTTCCAAAGTGAAAATGGCCTAAGTGAGCATTTTTGATGCCCTGGAAATCAATGAAGAAGTATTAATTATTAGAGAGAGGTATTTTTTTATTGAACAATATTAACTGGTACAGTTTTTGTGACCCTATATTTGAAATTATGGAATGACTGAGTTATAAAAAATATTCCATCAACTTTCATATTTAGGCCCATTTGCAGGCAATTTTCTGCTATAAGGTTCAGTACTGAATTTTGGTGAAAATTCAAATACTTCAAAACCGATTGTGATATAAAGAAACAGCTTCATATATACAAGACACATGCTTTGGGAAAGTTTCAGCTTAGTCTGATCCCTGGTTCGGGCTGCAGTACGTTGCAAAGGATTTTTTTCCAAAGTGAAAATGGCCTAAGTGAGCATTTTTGATGCCCTGGAAATCAATGAAGAAGTATTAATTATTAGAGAGAGGTATTTTTTTATTGAACAATATTAACTGGTACAGTTTTTGTGACCCTATATTTGAAATTATGGAATGACTGAGTTATAAAAAATATTCCATCAACTTTCATATTTAGGCCCATTTGCAGGCAATTTTCTGCTATAAGGTTCAGTACTGAATTTTGGTGAAAATTCAAATACTTCAAAACCGATTGTGATATAAAGAAACAGCTTCATATATACAAGACACATGCTTTGGGAAAGTTTCAGCTTAGTCTGATCCCTGGTTCGGGCTGCAGTACGTTGCAAAGGATTTTTTTCCAAAGTGAAAATGGCCTAAGTGAGCATTTTTGATGCCCTGGAAATCAATGAAGAAGTTTTAATTATTAGAGAGAGGTATTTTTTTATTGAACAATATTAACTGGTACAATTTTTGTGACCCTATATTTGAAATTATGGAATGACTGAGTTATAAAAAATATTCCATCAACTTTCATATTTAGGCCCATTTGCAGGCAATTTTCTGCTATAAGGTTCAGTACTGAATTTTGGTGAAAATTCAAATACTTCAAAACCGATTGTGATATAAAGAAACAGCTTCATATATACAAGACACATGCTTTGGGAAAGTTTCAGCTTAGTCTGATCCCTGGTTCGGGCTGCAGTACGTTGCAAAGGATTTTTTTCCAAAGTGAAAATGGCCTAAGTGAGCATTTTTGATGCCCTGGAAATCAATGAAGAAGTTTTAATTATTAGAGAGAGGTATTTTTTTATTGAACAATATTAACTGGTACAATTTTTGTGACCCTATATTTGAAATTATGGAATGACTGAGTTATAAAAAATATTCCATCAACTTTCATATTTAGGCCCATTTGCAGGCAATTTTCTGCTATAAGGTTCAGTACTGAATTTTGGTGAAAATTCAAATACTTCAAAACCGATTGTGATATAAAGAAACAGCTTCATATATACATGACACATGCCTTGGGAAAGTTTCAGCTTAGTCTGATCCCTGGTTCGGGCTGCAGTACGTTGCAAAGGATTTTTTTCCATACTGAAAATGGCCTAAGTGAGCATTTTTGATGCCCTGGAAATCAATGAAGAAGTTTTAATTATTAGAGAGAGGTATTTTTTTATTGAACAATAATTACTGGTACAGTTTTTGTGACTCTATATTTGAAATTATGGAATGACTGAGTTATAAAAATTATTCCATCAACTTTCATATTTAGGCCCATTTGCAGGCAATTTTCTGCTATAAGGTTCAGTACTGAATTTTGGTGAAAATTCAAATACTTCAAAACCGATTGTGATATAAAGAAACAGCTTCATATATACAAGACACATGCTTTGGGAAAGTATCAGCTTAGTCTGATCCCTGGTTCGGGCTGCAGTACGTTGCAAAGGATTTTTTTCCATACTGAAAATGGCCTAAGTGAGCATTTCTGATGCCCTGGAAATCAATGAAGAGGTTTTAATTATTAGAGAGAGGTATTTTTTTATTGAACAATAATTACTGGTACAGTTTTTGGGATCCTAAATTTGAAATTATGGAATGACTGAGTTATGAGAAAAATTCTATCAATTTTAGAGTTTAGGCCCATTTTTAGGCTATTTCACCTCTATAAGGTTCAGTACTAAATATGTGAAAATTCAACCACTTCAAAACGGATTGTGATATCAAGAAACAGCTTCATATATACAAGACACATGTTTTGAGAAAGTTTCAGCTTAGTTTGACCCCAGGTTCGGGCTGTAGTACGTTGCAAAGGATTTTTTCTTCTGTAAAAATTGCAAAATTGACCCTCTTTGTGGACCCCCATTTTATACTTTCCCGACCTATTATTTCCCAACCCTTTTAGAAGTGTAGTCTTTGAAATGTTTTTATATTTTTGGGTGAGTTTGGTTTTAATTTATAGACTTTTCGAATTTTAGGAATTTCTTATCCAAGTGCCCCGTTCTGGATCGTGTTTTTCTTGAAAAAATGACTAAGTGTCTGAATGTCGATTTCTGTTTTGCTGGGAATTGTAACGTCAGTGCAGCGAATCCAGAGAAGGTAGCCGTCCAAGCTTTTAGGTGATGTAAGAAGACTAGATTTAATGACAATTTCTGAAGTTTGTTTTTGGTTTGCCCTACTTGTTTGTTAGAACTGAGCATAACTTTTGCGAATGTCTAACGGCCGTCTCGTTTTTCGATCAACATGGCCTAAGTGATTCGCACGGAAAATGTAACGTTGGAACGGTATGTTCTGGGTCGTGGATGATCACGAAATTTACAGTGAAGTTAGAAGAGGAATTTTAATGGCGGTTTCAGGAAAAATGTTGAATTTATCTCTTTTAGTTTATTTTTAATAAGTAAAACAATCGCGAATGTCGACCGATTTTCGCGCATGTCAAGTCGAATGTCGAATCGAATGTCTAACTGGGGATAGCGAAGCTACTCTGAGAGTAATGTTTATGATGTTCTTCATGTCTCTGTGACAGCTAGCCTAGGGCACAGGTAGGTAGGTACCAAATGATATTTGTGGGCACCCAGAAGCGCAAGGGCAAGAAAGGGGCTCTGCAGTGACAAATAAGGGCAAATAATAACAAAATATAAGAATTAGGTTTGCTTTTTGTTTGCAGAAGGAACAATTTCTCCCCTTACCCCCATGGTATAGACTTTGTTGACACTTAGGGATTGGGCCTATCCATTTCTTTTGGGGTGGTCACCTCAATACATGTTGGTGACTTTAGAAGTCGATACAAAGGTCAAGGTCGATACAAAGGTCGATACAAAGGCTAAGCTTTGAGATGGGGATAATGGCTAATAGATTGGCATAGGGCAAATAGCCCCTTGTGTAGATCAATGATAAATCAATGCCCTCAACATAAACTAGTGGCAAAAAAGTGTGGGGGCTGCAGCACCTTGTGCCAAAAACAAATTGCTTCCCTAATAGCAATATCCTTTTACATTACCTTTTAGAAGATATCTGCAACAACCGATATTTCATAGCAGCAGCCTTGCACCCTCTTGCACCCTTGCACCCTCATGCAACACATGCTTCTCCCTTTAATTCTCAAAAACCGTAGGGAAAACAGGGCAAATCAGCCTCATGGCAAATCAGCCTGCAGAAATTCCTAGCTGGGGTGGTAGCTTGTTGAAGCAGGAATTACTTCTTACCCTAGAAATAATTGATATTGCCACTGTAATATAGTAGCGTGGTACAATCCTGTTTAGAACTGTACAAACGGAAATAATTCCCCTTCAAAGCCAGATAAAGGCCGATTTTTTCTGAATGAAATAAATCTGGGATCAAACGGCGAAACTGTTAAAGCTGGCACACTCTATAACCCCTTATTTGCACCCCTGATGGTATGTGTGTTATGCACGGCTGTCTTTGGGTTCTTTCATACCGTGTTCATTGTATATCATGTTTTACAGAAGTTTAATTGGTTTTAATTTCAGCATTCAAAGTCAGGGATGCAAAGATTCGATTTTATTTTGAGCTGATGGCAGGCCAAGATGCAGAAACCACCTTGCAAGGTTTGGGACCTCCTATTTTGTCATTAAATACTCAAATCTTTATAAAAATAATTACTTAAATTATCTGGCAATGCATTTCCTTTATCACTGTCTTTATACGCCACTTGCATCAATTTTGTTAAAATGAGAGAGAAGACATATTCACATTTACTTATCCAGAAGTGAAGAAACTACTATGTGAGGCGTGCATGTATGCATTAGTGCTAGCAGACGCGGAAGGCAAACACGTGAT
This sequence comes from Catostylus mosaicus, assembly GCA_964019065.1. NCBI lineage: Eukaryota > Metazoa > Cnidaria > Scyphozoa > Rhizostomeae > Catostylidae > Catostylus > Catostylus mosaicus. Next base: position 5,561,191 of record OZ025200.1, on the reverse strand, counting down.
CAGAGAAGACGATCATATTATTGATTCATTGGCCAGATCTTGTGTAAGTTGTTGCGCCATTTTCTATTTTTTGCAATAAAATGAATGCTACAGGCCTTAGGCCGTGGATTTTACTCTTATTTCATGGTTTAGGAAAGTCAACTGCGCGGCTAAAATCTTCATGAGGCTGATTTGCCCTGTTTTCACTACGGTTTTTGAGAATTAAAGGGAGAAGCATGTGTTGCATGAGGGTGCAAGAGGATGCAAGAGGGTGAAAGGCTGCTGCTATGAAATATCAGTTGTTGCAGATATCTGCTAAAAGGTGTTGTAAAAAGGGAAGCAAATTGTTTTTGGCACAAGGTGTCGTAAAATTGGAGCGAGAAGATATGGTAGAATGCTTTAGAGGGGTTATCTATCTTTGCAACACTATGTGACAAGTATTGCAGATTGCCACAAGGTATCAAAAAGCCGGCTCCATTTGTTGATTGCTATTGTAAACCACTTCTGAGAGTTGCTGCAGCGCCCTGCGAGACTCTGTGGCGACCCGAAGCACTCCTGCGGCACCCTGCAAAACTGAAACACTCTGCAACTCTATAATAAAGCGGCTCAAAGAGTAACACAACATTGTAACAAGTTTTTGTTTTCTTGCTATAGTAATGCTTATGCATTCTTCACTGATCATATGAAGATAGCCTCTAAGATGTCTCATTACCAGGAATTTGCACGTGCTAATCACGTGATAATCACACGCTAAAGCCCATGATAATTGTACTGTGCATATTTTAGTTTCTAGAAAATTCCTCAGTTTGCAAGGAAGCATTCTGCAACTGGGCATTGGATTTCAACCCAAAGGTGTTCGGCGGTCTCGAAGCATGGCTGCACGAGCGATTCACAGGCCAAGAACAGAAGGGACACTTCCATGTAAGGTTTATTTATTTTTTCACAAGGTTTAATCGTTATCAGTATGTATGACAACAACCCGTCTAATTTCTTTTTTGCGTTTTATAGAGCAGAATTCCACATCCTAACAGTCCTGCCGTTTCTCGCTCCAAAACAAACCCGTTCTCCAGAGTCTTATGGGGATTTCGTCCCATAGAGTTACAGGTCCAAGCTTTTCCAAAATTTTGGCTAGCTGTGTTCCGATCATAGTTTATCTGCAACTCTCAAATTGTTTCCATGTTTCTTGATTTTATACTTGATTTTATATTTTTACTCGAGAAAATTCTCGGTTTTAGTATCTATTAGCTTTACTTTTCTTCACTAAACTGTAAATATATTAATAATATGATGATCAGTTAATGGAGGGCTCCTTGAAAAACAGCATTTGCTGAAAGGCCACCCTCCTGAAATTATATAGAAAAATGAAAGTAACGAAACCGATTTCTGGCGGCTGAGTTTTCCTTCAGGTTCATGATTCATAATTTAATTTTGCACATAATTTCCACCTCTGAAACAGAGCAAGTCTACAATTACATGTTATTTACTGGTTTTTTCATCTTTTTTACAAGATGCTGCCAATGCCTGACATGTCTATATCAGAGCATTCATTTCCACTACTAACCCCAAGTCTACTTTGGTATTTATGTTGCGTTTTGCCTATTTGTTACACTCGCCTGGAAAAGGCACACAGCTACAACCACGCTTCGGAATCAATGGTATGGTATCATAATTCCTTCTTATGTTAATGTATTAGTGGCAGATCTACGGTTTAATATGGGGCGACCCCCTAACTTTTCTTAAAATATGGTGATGTAGATTCGTCAAAAAATTAAGGCAGGGGAGGCCCTAATTTGTCTCGTTTCTTAATCTCATACTGTGTCGAAAATTGATCGTAAGAACGATTTTACCTTTCAGAACGTTTCTAAAACAGAATCATTCTTTACAGAAGGGCATTTTTCAAAATCTGAACAGTGTGTCTGGACCCCCGTCAGCATTTCATCCCTCCTCGCTTTTGTAATGTACCAACATAAATAACGGTTCATACTGTACACTTTTGTGCAGGATAGTTCGAAATAATCCCAGTTCATAAACTTTCTTGTAGCTTTAAAGCTTCTGTTAATAGCTAATCAGCGGTGCTAAAAGGGGTTGAAAAATCAGGGATAGTGACAAGCCTTTGACTCCGTTTCTATAAACTCTTAAATCATTTTTGCCATCTTTTAAATTTATTGACTTATTTTCTAATGAATGGTTTGCTTCTAGAATGGTGAAAATTCAGGCAGTTATACATGGGATGTTCTTTATGATAGTAATGAGCACGGGTTGAGCTTAAATAGGTAAATAAATGAAACTTTATTCCTTCAAGACAATATTTTTTTGCTAACAGACTCATCGACTATAGTATGAAGTATGCATAAATTAATGTTTAAACCAAGAACGTTCTGCTTTTCAGCTAACTCTATCTAATTAAATTCCCTGTAGCTCCAACTTTGACTGTTTGGAACAAAACTTGTAGAAAATAACAAGCCAAATTGTTGCTGTAAAACTAGATTGAAATATATCATGGCTATATAAATGACCTTTTTCATGTTTCAGATTCAAAAATAAGTGTTTAAACTATCCAAGCCCAACAGTAACTTTGGTGAAATTTGTAAGTGGTGTCCTTATAGTGATGGCTCTAGATCAACCTTGGAGGTAAATCACTTCTTGTTTTTGCTCTACCTACTTCATTTTCTTTTCCTTTTCTTCATCCTCCCTTGCTTCTTTTTCTTTTTTCATCTTCTTTTTTTTGTTTTTTTTCTGATAATCATGTTTACAAACATTTTTGCTGCTTTTAGCTATTTTTCTTCATGATTATCCCCTTCTTTCGTCTTAATATTCTTCACCATGTTCTTTATCAACACCTCAAACAACTTATCTGTCCTCTTCTTCGTTTAATTCTTCTTGTTCTGCACCTCTATATTATCAGTCACCATCATCTTTTCCTTTTCTTTTAATCACTATCATCATCTCCTTCTTTTTCTTGCCCTTTTTCTTTTCTTTTTTGCTCAATCATTTTGCTTCTCATTTCTTTTTGTCCTTCATGCTGACCTCCTCCTTCGTCTTTTACTTTTTCTACTTCTTTTTATTCATCATCTTGCCCTTAAATGCATCATAAACGACATCTTTATGCACATTTCCTTGTTCTGCATTTCTCCATCAACTTCCTCTTTTTATTTTTCTCTTTGTTTAATCAACATAATCATCCTTATTCTTGTTTTCATCATCTTCATTCTCTTTTTACACTTCTTCTTCATTTCACTTTCTTCACCATCATCTTCCTGGTCAATGCACTTGAATCATTATCAATCATTAATTTATTCAAACTATTATTAGATTGTTAAATTAATCAGTTATTCATTCATTCGTTTTTCTACACTTTCAGTCGTTTTTGTTCACCATTGTTTTATTCATTTTTTCTTTCATTTAAACTCTTTTTAAACATTTAAACAGAGATTCATCTGAAAAATTTGGCGGACCATATTCTTGTTTACTAGAAGTTCTTCCGAACTGTCAAAGTATTCTAGGTAAGAATTTAAACGAATTTGTTCTATACAGTTTTACAATAGCATCTAATGTATTTGATCAGATTTCAAGTGGGTACTTATGCGACTGACAAAGCATTAAATGTTTTTTTTATTTTCAAATGGTGTTTCAGAGCAGCAAAATATTTTCTACTTACGAGAATCAGCGCGAAGTGCAGCGAAAGGTTTGCTGATTGGAGAAGGTTTTACTCCGAAAGTCAAAATAGAAAAAGACCTGAATTCTGCAGAACTACTTTACAGAGGCGCACAAAGAGAAGATATTGTAAAAATTGAGGTTAGAAGAAGTAAACTTAACGTCTCACTTTCACTTGTAACCTCACTTGCAGGATGTGGAGAGCAAAACAATAGCAAAATCTACAACTTTTCCAAGTTTATTCTAAGTTTAAAAAAACGGTAAAACATTTGTAATTTTGTCCTACGGAGTCTGATGAAAGAATTTCAGAAAGAGAGGAAAATTTTGTGAAAAGTTAGTAGGAACTTTAGAAAGCGATTGACTATGGATGCTGTGAGAAACTTTTACTCCAGTTGTTATAATCAATGTTTCTTTGATTAATTTGATAATAAAATTGCAAAATGAAAGAACAAAATCAAATAAATTAAATTAAATAATCATCTGCAGATCTTGAAATAAATGAAGGCTCTTTATTTCCCAGGTTTGGGGCTGCGGTGGCGTGTTAGCAGCTGCTGCGCAGAAGAAGCAAGCGGAGTGGGAGAGCAAAGAAATTGAGAAAATGAGAAAAGTAAGCTTTTTGTAACTCTCGTGATTTGCATTGGCTTTTTTAAGGGGTCTGCATAAATGATTAGATATGTGTTCACTGCCATGCTAATTAAGGCTACGTCTATGATGACGCATTTAAGGGCGCAGCGCAGCATCCCTTGACGAAAAGTCCTATTGATGGACGACCCTGCATAGCTGTGTTTGCCGCAGAAACGATTCGTTGCTTTGTGCCAGGGCCAACGCCATATTTATCCGAGCGTGAATTGAATATTTGATCCGCGCGTCAGTAAATTTATAAAGATTCACCAATCACTACCATTTACAGTAAATTCAACTGCTGCATTAATTTTTTTATTAATTTTCTAGGTGAAAAGGCCTGGTCGTTGGGATGAAAACCCTGACAAAGAGATTCTAGAAATGGCAGGAATACAAACATCGCATAATCAGCGTGGGGATATATAAATCAGATTCTGCATCTGACTTGCTTGCGATGTCCGGAGACTGGTTGACTAAACGTAGGCTAGCATCTGGCTGCTATATCGGAAGCAATCCCTGCCGAAAGTTTGAAACACTAACCACAATTTGTGTCTTCTATCTATAGCCATCCCCCCTCCCCCCCCCCCCCCCCGATAAACAATATTGCTTACAATACATTTCATGGCTACCTTTGGCCAATTCAATTGTTAACCAAGGTTAAGATATTGCACTTTCGAGCAAACTTTGTTTTATTGAAGGAAGAGGGGGGGGGGGGGGTGATAACAGCGTTAATAGTCTGAAAACTACCTCGAAACTACTCCAAAACAATCAGTGAAGCAAGACTTTCCACAAGTGTTCAAACGACTTTTGGCAGCGGTTGTGGATGTGTTCCTGATGGAGGCAGAGCATTCTTTGTCTAATTAAGCGTTATGTATAAGCTAGAATAGTAAGGAGATTTGTCTCAACACACAGTTTTCTCAAGTTACCCATCACATGAAGAATTAGTCACCTGCAGCAATAAAGCAGACAGTATGATATAATCAATGTTTTTAAATTGATAATATTAATAAATGATCGTTGTATCAACAGTAGTGAAACAGGAAATATTATCCATCTGTCTTGATTTCTCTGCTTGTTGCTTACTTGCTTATTTGCGTACTTGCTTGCTTACTTGTGTACTTTCTTGCTTAATTGCTGCTTGCTTCCTTACTTGCATGTTTACCTGCATGCCTACTTGCTTGCTTGCTGCCTTCTTGCATACTTACTTTCTTACTTGCTTGCTTACTTAGTACCTATTTGCTTACTTGTTATTTGCTTACTTGTTGCATGGTTGCTGCTTTCTGTGTGCTGTTAACCGTGTCGTAATTGTGTAAAGTAAACAGGGATCATTCTGCCCTATAACACTTCCTAGCTCTGCCTAAAATTGGGGATTTAGCTCTCAAAAGCTGTACCAGCTTTGTCCTCCAAACTGATTTTATTTGTTTTTCATCAATTTTGATCACTCGAAAAGATCCCCTCTAGAGTGGTTTTCCGTTTTTGGCACGGCCTTTTTGTCGAGTTTGATAAATGAATTTTTGAAAACGGCGGAAGGGGTCCTAGAGACGGAAGTTCTTAAGGAAGGGGGCTTATCAAAGAGGGGAGTTTATTGGAGCCAGGTACATAAACAGCCAAGGATGAAGAAATTAAAATGATTTTTGAGTTACTATTCTGCAGAGAATGAATGAATAATTATCAAATAATAGAGAAGCTTAGAAAGGATCCAAATAGACTTAAATAACAGTTCTAACATCGCCCATGTTTCACATCGGAATGTTTTAGAAAGGAAAGAATACAACAGTTTATTCCCTATTCAATGGAGTAGGTTTAAAAAGAGATTTGAGGCTTTGTCATGTCTCCGGAGGAGGAGAAGACTGCCGCTGGGAAGGAGGAACTTGTTTCCAGTCCTTTTGTTGAAGCATGCTTCTCAAATTTTGTCTTTCTGAGAAGTCAAGGTGAAATTGCACAACGCTTTCATCATGCAAGAAAGATGCCTTAAAGAAATGCCTTGAAGAACACAGTCTACAAAACCCATTGCAAACAGTAAGTGACAACCGGTTCAAGGTTCCCAGCACGTTTTGAAGCAACTGCAAGATAGCTCGAAGAGCGAGAAAGCGAAACCGGATTTTAGGCCCGTGGTCGAGAGACCAGAAATCTTCCTGAAAAGCCATGGGTGTTCCAAAGTTCTATCGTTGGACAAGTGAAAGATACCCATGCCTCAGCCAAGTGGTCCGTGAACATCAGGTAATTCTACGAAAGTACTTTAAAGTAACAAGGACTCAGCACAGACTTTTATTGCCGCGTTATCAGCGTGCTTGTAATCTCCACGCATGGTCAGGCTAACTACCCACTGAACCAAACACGTTTGTGTTACCATCTTAGGATGCGCTAACTGCAGCCTTGGTATGGTTTACGTAAATGCCTAATGCTTGAATGAGGATTTAAACTTTTAAATATTTTAATGGAGATTTTAATAAGAGTCTTGTCCGGACTGCAGAGCGTGGTAGCTGCATGCACAAGACAATTCGCAGCAAATCGAAGTGCACCCCCAAAAATTAGGCCTTGCACGCGCGCATGGTTTAAGTATAGGCACAATATAGGTTCATCTCAACGTGATACTACCTACAACTGTCCTCTTAAACTCAACACGATGAACTTGATGAACCATGAGGAAAGCTGCAAGGTGCACCCAAGAATATCTGGCTTGTATGCCATGAACATCCCTAAATTTTTCCTTGCATGTATGAGATCTGGTCAAGCTCTGCCATGCTCTGTAGGATGGAGGTCTGTGCCATATTAGGAAGAAAATGCTCCCCCCACCCACCATGCTGTCACCAATGATGTGTTAGAGTACCTGGGTAATGCGTTTTTGGGAGAAAATTCTGCCCTGGGACCAGTTTGCAGAGTATGGCAGATCTTGACAAGATCTTGGTAAAGTATCACCAACAGGCCTGTGCTTCAGCTTCAGCTGTGGGTGCGCTAAAACCGTAGAAAAATCGTAAGGTGCGCCCCTACACTATGGTTACCACTGTACAAACATAAAAACTTCAAAATTTGAGGGGCACCCAGGTGTGCTTTCTTAGGCATTTAAGAATTATTTTGGGTGCGCCATTGCCATACTTTTCATTCTGGCCCTGGGAAGCTAACATAGAATAATTTGCTGCGTGGCAGTGAACTTAATTGTCCTGGAAACCTTAGGAGCTTTGAAATGTATCCTAGCATACCACCTTTATTTCAGGCATGGGTCTTTGATTGCAGCAGACTTCTAGAGTTATTTATGTTGTAAAAGGGTGACCAAAAAAACAAATGAAATAAATTTGAAAACCTTGCTTGTTTTGAAACCTAAGCCTTGATTTAAACTCTGTAAGAATCTAAAAAGAATTTTCAGAGTGTATGGATTGAAGAGTTTTTTTCCAAATTGCTATTCTCAGCGTATCAGGAGAAATCTCCACAAGTCCTCAAAATGCAGTTGCATGGAATGCACCTTAGATGTTCTTGCCCTAGTGTTGCCACGCTTTCTTTCCATGGTAGCAGTGGTGTCTGTCTGGGCAAAAATTGTCAAATTTGAGCCGTTGAGATTGTTGCCAGCTGTATCTGCATATATATGCAGCTGGCTCTAAGCTGCCCAACATTTCCCAAAATTGTGAACAGGACTAACCATTGTTAGAATTAAAATTATTTGTCTTCCAATCCTATTGCCAATGATGCCTGCCATTTGTGATGTCTGATCATTATGCAGCCAGGATCTGAGCAGTGAATTGAGGGAGTTCCCCATAAGGAGATCTTTCTTAAAAATCCCCCTTAAACTAGTTTAACTCTATTTGTATCATATCACATTGTTCTTTGAATGTTATTTTGTGCTTGTGTTTAGCCTTCTGTAAGGTATTTTATTTTGTTGTTATAAATGTTGCTTTTATTTATTTTTAAAGGAAATTTTAGTGTTGAAATTTTAAAGGGAATATTATTTATTTTTAAAGGGAATATTATTTATTTTCAAAGGGAATATTAAGTGTTGGAATTGAAAAAAAAAGAAATTTAACTTGTAATTGAACCTCCTCCAGATTCCAGAGTTTGATAATCTGTACTTGGATATGAATGGCATTATCCATGTCTGCTCCCATCCAAATGATGATGATCCACATTTTCGAATATCAGAGGCTGACATTTTCAAGAATATATTCCATTATATTGAGGTGAGTTGCTTGCAATTGGAATTGATTGTCAAGCTTTCAGAAATTAATTCATATGGAAAAGGAAATTAGTTCAGATTACTCTGAAATTTCTAACTCCAGAGGAGAGGGGGTAAATGTGCATGTGATTGAGCATATCTAAGGAACATGGGGAGGGAAATGTCATGGGTCACTGTGAAGAAACACATTACCTTTGCCCATGTTTCAATGAATTTATTTTGTTGCTTCTTCAAAGGTTTTGTTCAGAATAATTAAGCCACAGAGAAACTTCTTCATGGCCGTAGATGGGGTGGCTCCAAGAGCTAAAATGAATCAACAGAGAGGCAGGCGTTTCAGGTATTTGTTTTAAGATTAGTTTCAAGGGCATGCTTACTGTATTCTTACTTTTCATATTCATTTGTGCCTAAGTTAAGGAAGTAAGGAAATTTTCACCCCTGGTAAAATGACCTCCACATAGTGACAATATGTTTACATTTTCCATATTGTACATATGTCCAAGTTCACATTGCTACTGACTAGGAAAATGACAAAGAAAGACATTTAAATCAGGTTTTAACTCATTGCCTCCTGATGCCATTTGAAACTCACAGACAGATAACTGTGGAAGCAAATGTTGCAGGGGGGTACATAGATACAGGAAATATCAATGTTTCGATAAACTTGCCGTGGATGTTGTCTGATCAACTTTGCAAATCTTGACAACATTACCCCCAGGTTTTTCTTTGATTTGCAGTAACTTATACTGCGCCATATGGCTTCTGCAGGGGGCTATGAGTTTATCTTTAATCATTAGAAACAACTTTAAAAGGTAATGAATTGTCTCTCTTTATAGTCCTCCTTGTCATTGGCATTTTATCAAGACTGCGTTTTAATAATTTGTAGTTTCTGCTAGAATATCTTGGTTCCTTCATCATTTTTTTGTTAATGTATCCTGCTAATTGTAAAAGTCACCGAACTGAAACCTATTCTCATTCTCTCTATGATATCATCTTAGAACTGTGTCTGGCTTTTGTAAAATTTTTAAGATCAATGTATTAAGAAAATATTTGTGTAACTTTCTACCCATGTTTTTTTAAGAGTGTTATCAGAGAAGGCTCTATGCTAATATAAGGACCATTAACCACACTTATCACATAGAATTTGCCCAGACAGGCGTTGCCATGCCTTCTCCTCTTGTTGGTATCGGTGTCAAGCTGGGCAGAAATGAATCAGCTATGTCCATATCACTATATCTCCTCTTAATAGTAGATTGCAGTTGGATGTTGCCAAACACTTGATACTATGTTATTAGGGCTCCTCCAGCCCATAGGTCAAGGGGTTAAAGATCAAGGTGTCAACAACTGTTACCCTCAGGCTTCTCAGATATACAAGAAATTCCCTATTTAGTCATATTTAAATGGTGGGCATGTCAAGTTTTGCTTCTTAAGGAAGGCTCAACTGAGAAATTGGATAGTTAACTTTAGAGGGATGCCAAGAGGGGGGCCACCTCAGAAATTGCCCCTGCTGAACTCTAGAAGAAAGCTAGATTCTATTGCTATGCTTTCATTATACAGTGTTGCCCCTCCTGTCCTGGGATGCAGCAGGCTCTGACTTTTTATCATGTTCATTTATCTCAAAAAGGACTGCAAAAGAAGCTCAAGATAATATCAAAAAAGCTTTACAAAAAGGAGAGACTCTCCCATCGGAAGAAAGATTTGATTCCAATTGCATTACGCCAGGTAACTTACAATGCATTATGAGGTATTAACAGTGATAACGATGTCAACTTTTTACCATCTTACAATAGAATATCTTGTTTAAAAAACCATGGTTGCAAGGAAATGATGATGTAATTTGCGTCTGAGTGTTATTCTGTGAACGGTTGCCTGCTGTTCTTGAACAGGATGTCTACTTTGATGACAAATCTTGTATCTGATCCTTGCTGATGTTATTAAGAAATCTTGGCAATGTCTGCTACATTCTCTGAATTCCTTACTGTTTGGGGATTGAGTATTCATGAAGTGGAGATACAAGACGTTTTATAGAAAGAGGGATATAATTTTTGAAGGTGTGGAGATTTTGCCTTGTTAAAACAATCAAAAAAAATTTTATTAATCGGGGATAAATTAGCTTGTATAAAACATTGTTCCTGGTCCGTAGTTTCAACAAACTTCCATCTGTGTCATTTTTAGGGTTGTGTTCTGATAAAAATTATATAGATTATTCAGTGCAATTTTGATCAGCTACATATATATTGATCAATTCCATTATTTTAGGGGGTGAATAGATAGGGGGGATTAAGATACCAGACAGTATAGATGGAGGGTTATAATTTGAGAAGAAAGGGAGATATAAAGGGGGGTTGTTGAATGTTTGTTTACTTTCTTGATGTGGATATAATGATATTCTTCTTATGAAACTGTTTCATGATCTGTCATTTTAGCTAATTGCGAGTTCCATCTATTTGATTTTTAGTGTCATATTTAGGTCCAATTTTGATCAACGTCACATCAGCTATTTTATATGCCTTTTGTGTTAGGTCATTCATTTTTCTTTCTGATTGTGTGGTTAATTACCCAGGGTTGGGGGTTAATTTAGCAATAGGTAGTCAATTATTTGGCAGGCAGTGTTATTTTGTTGATGTGTTGTTGTATCAAAATTGCACATTTACCCCCTGCAAATTGTTTATAGATAGGCTAATGTTAAATGGCATTAAAATCATCCAAGAAATGAAACGAGAATTGCCTAATTCTCTTGCCAATCTTAGAGCTCAATTTCCATGTACCCTTGTATAATTGTCGTTATGAAATAATTTTGATTTGCATTTCAGGCACAGAATTCATGGCAAGGCTGCAGGAGCATCTTCAGTATTTTGTCAATTTGAAAGTCACATCTGATCCACTTTGGCAGAATTGTAATGTCTACCTTTCAGGGCATGATGTATGTATCACAGCGATTTAAGATTTTTTTCCAATGAATTGCATTGAATTGAATTCCATTGGATTGCATTGCATTCAAATAGACTGAATTAAATTGAACTGAATTATATACATTTAATTGAATTGAAGTGAATTGATGGGCATCAAATTAAAGTGAAATGCATTGAACTGCATTGAATCATGGCAAACTGAATTCATGCCATTGCTCCTTAGTGCTGTCACCCCCGGACGGGCCATATGGCCCAAAGACAATCACCGTAAAAGATCATTTTCAGGGGGTAAAATACGAAATATAGTAGATGTTCTTACAGCAGTTTTCTCTAATAGTTTACGCTTTCACCTAACTTACTTGACTATGCTACCCCCTGAAAAGAGTAAATTTATATTGGTTTTAACAGTTAAATGTGAATCAATCCGGGTGCGAAAGGAAAGCTATGTCTTCATTGTTGTTCATTTGTTTCAACAGGTTCCAGGCGAGGGTGAACACAAAATCATGGACTTCATCAGGCATCAGAAGTCGCAAGTTGATTACGATCCAAACACAAGGCATTGCCTTTATGGACTTGATGCTGATCTTGTAAGCCTTTTTCTTCAACCTTTAACCCCCGGCGATAATGCATTTGTACAATTGCAGCTAAAGTCCCTGATCAGGTTGGAAGGGGGTAATATAATCAGCATTCAGGCACCTGCACTGCTGGGGCTTGTGCTCCTGTTAGTAAGTACCTGTTCACTGACCTGGGAAGATTTGACATCTTGGGTTGCTGGGCAGCCCCTGGAAAGAGATCCAGGCTGTCGTATAGATCTTCCAATCCTTGACATTCACTGTAAATGTGTTGTTGTAAATCCACTTGGTTTCTTTTTTGCAGATGATGCTCGGGCTGGTCTCGCATGAGCCCCATTTTTCACTGCTGAGAGAAGAAGTTAGATTTGGAAAGCAATCGAAAAGGTTAGTTGCAAAATGTTGCTTTATCTGTGCCTCAACACTGTCAAATAAATCGATCGGGTTTTTTCCGGCAAAATGATAAAACTATACAAAAAGCGGAAGCATAATCTGCCAGTTCATTGAGAGTTAAGACCAGTTTAGATGAGGTTCGGTCAGATTAGTTCAGTTTAGTTCAGTTTATATTTAGATTAGATTAGATTAGTTAAATTAGTTTGGATTAGATTAGTTTATAAAGTTCCGTTTATTGAAGTTGAGTTGAGTTCAGTTTAGTTAAGGGATGTTCAGTCCAATCAGGGTCAAGATCAAGATCAGTTCAGTTTAGCTTAGTTTAGTTTAGTGTAGTTTCGATTAGATTAGATTAGATTAGATTAGATAAATTTAGTTTAGTTTAGTTTAGATTACTTCCGTTTATTGAAGTCTAGGTCAGTTCAGTTCAGATAAGTTCACTACAGTTCAGTTCAGTTTAGTTAAGTTTAGTTTAGTTAAGTTTAGTTTAGTTTAGTTCAGGCCCTCAAATTCCACACTTGATGCCTAATAGAATATTGAATCGCCGTCATTCAATTTCTTGTTTGAATTCTACAGAGTGACAAAGCCAGAGGAAACAGTCTTTCATTTATTGCACTTGTCACTGATGAGGGAATACCTGGACTTTGAGTTTGGTTCATTAAAAGTAAGCTGAATTAATATATAGTATTATTATTTATACTTTAAAGTCACTCATATTTCAAGAAATATCAGGTTATAAGCTTTGTACATGGAAAAAATGTTGATTTGGTCCCAAAACCGAGACCAGAAGGGGCCATTTAGCCAAATAACTTTCCGCAAAAATTGGTTATTTATTAAAAGGGGGGAATCTAATCCCTTCAGTATCTTGGTACAACTGCTTCTAAAGATTCGTAAAGATTCTCTTGCATGCCCTTGCAATCTGAACGAATGCCTTCGATGTTACTGTACAGCTGTTTTCTCACGGGGTTGAAAGGGGTAAATGAAAATAACCTACCATTAGCATGTACTCAGTAGAAATATAAACAATTACTGTGTGTGTGATCCAGCTGTGTGATCCAGGTTCGATGCGCTAGGAGATCGAAGAGTCTGCTGTTTGCTTAATTCATTTTTAAGTTTGCTTAAAACATGCTTTACCCTTTCGCACCTGGATTTATTTTCATTTAACTGTTAAAACCCTTTTAAATATACTCTTTTCAGGGGGTAAAATAGTCAAATAAGTTAGATGAAAGCGTAAACTATTATAGAAAACTGCTGTCAGAACATCTACTATATTTGGTACTTTACCCCCTGAAAAATGATCTTTACGTTATTTGTTTTTGAACCATATGGCCCGTCCGGGGGTGAAAGGCTTAATTTGTGTTATGCTTTAACTTGGTTTTTCTTGAAACAGGATAAATTACCATTCAAGTACGATTTGGAAAGAATAATTGATGACTGGGTGCTTCTTGGATTTTTGGTTGGAAATGATTTTATTCCTCATCTACCAAATATGCATATAAATCATGTAAGTTTTTAATTTTCATCGATTGGCGGGAATGTGTAGGGGGGTAATCAATCTAAACGTTGCTGGTCAAAATCCTCGCCCTTACCACGTATGGCAATAGCGCACATAGGCAAAGTAGTAACACAAATTTGTGCCTCCCTTTCTACCCAGGAGTATAAAAGGGTACCTGGTAGTTATGAGCGCTGTCTGTTGTTGAACCCTGCTATATGCAATTACGCATAAAGTCCCTGGGAAATTGTTCAGACCGAAGAGTAGCCTCTAGCTAATAACACACTATATACAATTACCACGACAATCACATAGAATTTGCCCAGACAGGCGTTGCCATGCCTTCTCCTCTTGTTGGTATCGGTGTCAAGCTGGGCAGAAATTAATCAGCAATGTCCATGTCTCACCATCTGCTCTTAATAGTAGATTGCAGTTGGATGTTGCCAAACACATTACACTATGTTGGTAAGTCTGCGCCAGGCAACGATCAAGGGTTAAAGATCATCAGATCAAAAGGTCAAAAAATCAAAGTCTTTAACTTTAACCTTTGACCTCTAACCTTTATGCCCTGGTGTTCTAATGTTGTTTTTAAACTTGAGCAGTCATTTTTCCACAACTGCACACAATGATTTGTTACTCTATGTAAAGCCAATAGAGTTTGCCAGTGTTGTTTTAGTTGCACGTTTGAATTGTTTGATTCTGGAAAGAGGGTTCTATACAGAATGTATTAATACATTCCCTGAAAACACCAGCACATTGTCTTTACGGTCATTTCTATGTACGAAGTGAAGGCGAGTCTTAACATCATCTGTAGAAAGGAGGGACGTTATTTGTATGATGTATTTAATTCTCTCTTGCTCTTCTCTTTTAAAGGACGCATTTCCATTTTTGTACAAAGTATATATCGAGACGATGCCGTCATTAGATGGTAAGTTATTATCATTTCGATTTCTGCTAAGCATTTATTTATGTTTCGCCACAGTCTCGTTACAGCTGATGTGTTACTACATTTAATTAACACAGGACCATGTTTAACACTTAACTGTATTGTGCTAGAAAGCTGACGTTATATCCAGACTTTTTATAATCACAGGACCATAAGTTTCCTCCAGGGATGCCATGATTGAATGATTCTTTCTATGTCCTTGTGAAAGGGTTATTTAACACTTCGCTGCATTTTGATAGAAAGCTTTTCTTAGAACATACCGCATTGTCCCTGTTTTACCATCCTTATCTACCTGTTAAAATCTTTGATATAACGGGCCGTGACGAACAGTGCTGCTTTGGAACTTTCGCACTCTTAAGATTTACGAAGATATGGTTTATGAAACTATCAGAGTTATCAAATCTGAAAGTGACGCTTTATGCAATTAGGCCTGGTGCAATTAGGCCATGGCATTGAATTAAGTTTTTCCGATCGCATCTTGGTCTTTACTTGGCGATTTACAATCTGAGGAATTTCATTTAGTCGAGCACCTTGCAGGAGTAGGAAGGAGTCTTATTGATAACATAAGAGCGAGACAGTTAGATTTTATTGGGACATATACTAAGAGGAGGCGATCTGGAGAACTTTGATCTCACAGGATAGATATATTGGAAGAGAGGCAGAAGTGGAAGGAGAATAAAGTGGAGTGATGGTCTGAAGATGTTGTAAGAGGAGACGGGGTTGCATCTGGATGAAAGAGAAAAGGAGAAAGACTTTTTGATTGATGGCGATTTTCTAGCAGTTTTTAACAATGATTTCCTTTTTAGGGTATCTTCATGATTTTGGCATTCTTAATCAAGCAAGGTTTCAGAAGTACTTAGATGCCTTGGCAAAGGTATGAATGAAATTGTTTGCTATAAAATAAATTGATCTTTTTTAAAGGAATTTTTCTGTTCTATCATCAATTTGAAAGTAGATTCTGTGACTTGTATTAAATTTAAGAAATTGCTTATTGACCTGAATAAAGAACTTTACAGGAAAATTTGTTTGCTGTCAACTTTGAATTAATTTTTGTTCTACCTTCTTATTTAAATCCTTTAAAATTCATTTCACTTTTTATACCTACTATTTCATTCAATTGTTACGCTCCGTTTCATTCCAGTATTCCTCTCCATCCCTTTTTACTCCATTCCCCTTCACTCTAATCGACACTACCCCACTCAACGCAACTCCACTCCGCCACACTCCACCCCATTTCACACCAATAAACCCCAACCCACTCCACTCTACCCAGCTCTATCCCACTCCACTCCACTCCACTCCAACCCATTCCACCCCACTCCACTCCACTCAGGTATGCCCCACCTCACTCCACCCAACTCCACTCTGCCCAACTCCACGCAACTCCACTCCGCCCCACTCCATCCCACTTCACTCCAATGAACCCCACTCCACTCTACCCAGCTCCACCTCATTCCACTCCAATCCATTCCATTCCACTCGACCCCACTCCAACCCATCCCACCCCACTCCACTCCACCCAGGTATGCTCCACCCCACCCAACCCAACCCAACTCCAATCCACTCTTTGTAATTCCATTGCTCCCTTTCAACATTCCACTTTCGATACATTCATACATCATTCCTTCTCATCCGAATTATTCACCAGTTGACTTTTGTTTCTTCTCCTTTAGTTCGACAGAGATCGATTTGAAGATGAATATGCGGATATGAAATGGCTGGAAGGAAGAACCGGAAGACCTGTATCTAAACTGAGGAAGAAAGGTCAGAAAGGAATAAAATTTTCACAGCTGGTTTCGCAAGTTGAAGATGACATCTTGTTTCCTGTCAAGAACCGATACATGGCTTTAGCCGATGTTTCCGATGGCTTTGACGACTCTTTAACGGACCAATCGATTAGGGAATTAGAAAGCAGAAATGAAGAACAATTGGAAGCCTTATTTGGCGGGCTAGGGTTTAAAGATAGTGATGGTGGAGAAGAATTGTTCGAGTTGGAATTCAAGCAGCACAAGAGAGCGTATTATATTGATAAATTTGAAGTTCCTATGGCTGATGAGTGAGTACTCGCCCTTTTTTGTTGCATTTGTTTCATTTATTAATGTAGATAGATTTATTAGTTCCAATTATTTTAGATTAGTTCCAGATTTATTAGATTTATTGGCTGGCTGGCTGGCTGGCTGGCTGGCTGGCTGGCTGGCTGGCTGGCTGGCTGGCTGGCTGGCTGGCTGGCTGGCTGGCTGGCTGGCTGGCTGGCTGGCTGGCTGGCTGGCTGGCTGGCTGGCTGGCTGGCTGGCTGGCTGGCTGGCTGGCTGGCTGGCTGGCTGGCTGGCTGGCTGCGATTTGTCTTTTGTAAGCAATTATTCTGAGACGAGACAAGTTGAGCAATGATGATAGTCAGCTACTTCCATGGCTCTGAATCAGAGTTAAGCTCTGCTTAAAGATGCTTACTGTCAACAGTCTGAGCTCAAATGTTCTCGTTCTGAAACACTTTAAGAAATCCTTGTTGCCCAAATCATGTTAGACCTGGTGCGTCTCTTTTTTAGTCAATAAGTAAAAAGCTTTGTGTAACTGGGGCCATTAAATTTAGATTTTAATTATAGATGGTAGAAATTTGCCTTACATTGTTTGTTGTAGTTGAATTATGTTTGATAGTTAAAAATAGTCTATACCGATGGCATAGTATGCATTGCATCTAACTCAAAACTTTTAAGTACACCTCGCTCCCCAGCCAGCTTGCCTTATCAAGCGTTTGCTTGCAAAACAACGTTAAAACTTTCATATTTTTTCATATTTCAGAGACTTCGTAGCAACTGTCGCCTATGAGTATATTTTAGCTATTCAATGGATCCTTCATTATTACTACAACGGCGTACAATCTTGGAGTTGGTAAGTCGCAATTATCGCCTTTGATAGTTCGCATCTATCTATCCATCTATTGTCTCTATTGTATGTATATATTTTCTTTTTTAATAGTTCGTATCTCTCTTTGTATCTATATATTGTATCTATTGTTTCTATAGCATCAATTGTCTGTATTGTATCCACTGTATCTTCGGTTACCTCTTAGGAGGCGGCTGGTGCTGTCGATAGCTTAATTCATTTTTAGTTCAACATTAATAAGGCGTATTTGCTGTAATGTCATAGACTTTAAATCTATTATTGTTCCCCCTTGCAATCTGACAAAGCGCATTAGTTGCTACTGTAGAACTGTGTTGTTACCGGGAGTCATTCATCTGTAATTCAACATTTGTAAGGCTTCTTTGCTTCAGCATCATTGATTATAGTACCCCCCTGGAATTTGGCAAAACGTATTAGTTGCTACTGTACAACTGTATTGTTACCGGGAGTGAAAGGGCAAAAGAGGATTACCAACGTTTCCCAAAACATTAAAGCAGTCAGTAAGTAGAGCAAAGATGCTAGTCAGCTACTTCCATGGCTCTGAATCAGTGTTATACTCTACTTTAGGATGTTTAAAATTGACTGTCGTTAGCTTATGCATTGTTTAATTGCAATTATGTTGAATGTAAGGATGGCGTCCCAGAGGAAATGAAATGAAGAGTTTTGCAACCTTTGGCACTAATAAAAAAGGATTTTTACTCCTGGTAATGAAGGAAAGGCCAATTAATTGTCAATCGATTCTCAAGGTGTAAGGAACATGTGCTTAGATAGATTGATAGAGTGATAGAATGTATGATTTAAAGAATTATGAAATAATGGAAGAGATGATAGAAGGAATGATATAAAGAATGATTAAATGAATGAATGTTGAAAGAATGTTGGAAAAATAGAATATAAATAGAATGGTAGAAAGTTTTACAAAATGAATTAAAGAATGATATTAGAAATCAGTCAGCAAAAGAGGACGATAAAGTAAGCATCATAATTTGAATAGCTAGTAGATTGTTCTAGACTTCACGGTTGTGGCCCTTGGTGGCAAAGACCGGAAACATTTTGGAAGATCAGGAACATGCGAATGTTTAACGACTGCCCGTTGGATGCCAATCACTCACGATCATTTTCCGACTTTCTCATATTCTGAGAACTATCATTCGAAGTTTCTTAGTGAACTATGTTTCGACTTTTTCGAGCAATTTTGAAGTTTATTCACTACATTTTTCCTTGTAGGTACTACCCCTTTCATTACTCGCCGTTCGTGTCAGATCTAGTCAACATCGAAACATTCGATTTGAAATTGGACAAGGGAAAGCCTTTCAAACCATTTGAACAACTGCTTGCTGTTTTGCCGTCGTACAGCCGCAAGCTGCTACCAGAGGCATTTCAAGTAAGTTACACTACTTAACCCTTTCACCCTTGGACGGGCCATATGGCCCAATGACAAACACCGTTAAAATCAATTTTTCAGGGGTGAAGTAAAAAACATTGTTAACGTTTTGATGGCAGTTTTCTATAATAATTTACGCTTTGACCTACTTTATTTGACTTTGCTACCCCTGAAAAGCGTAGATTTTTATGGGTATTAACAGTTAAATAAATCCGGATGCGAGAGGGTTAATGTTCTTGCGTTTGTCATTGGTATACACGTTTTTTTTATAAGAACATCGAATGTCGATGAAGCCTAGTTATGTTCTTAACTTTTTTGGTTTGAAATTTAAAATGTTCTTAACGTGTTCTCAATTTCCTTGCTCTGAAAATGTGCAATGATTTCTCAAAATTATAGGTACTTCAAATAATAATTCGAACACATTTTAAACACTGTTTTAATTCTGTGTTCTACTCTTTTCATCTTAGGTTTTTTGAAAGAAAGCTATGAAGCCTTGTCATTTTCTTAACATGTTCATAAATTTTAGGCATTTGAAGCCTTATATTCTTATATAATTTGCTCTAATTAAAAAAATTGTGTATTTGATATAGTTTATTTACATCCAGTAAGATAATATCACACAAGAGAATAACTTATGTCGTTTCACCCTTTATTTTTAGAGCTTGATGATCATGGATGTGTCGCCGATTATAGACTACTACCCAACAGAATTCAAAACGGATTTGAACGGAAAACAACAAGAATGGGAAGCCGTTGTATTGATTCCGTTTATTAAAGAAGTATGACCTGTCTTGCTTAAATACAGCATGTGTCCAGTGATCACTAACAACTCTTCTAACTTTCAAAGGGCATGTTCAGTTAAATTCATTTTATCTTCAGTTCCATTAAATACAAATGTGTTAACTACAACAACGATATAAATATTAATTAATAACAATATAAACTACAAAGAACGATATAAATATTAATTAATAGCAATATAAACTGCAAATTAATAATACAAGCTTAAATAACTACAATACAAACTACAATGAACTGCAAGCTACCAACATAACAATTTTTATTTAGAGGAACTATTAAGGAGGTGCTCTCTCAGTTGCTTAGCTAAACAAGGAGAGAGCACCCCTTATTAGAAATTGAGCAAAAACCAAAACTGGAATTAAAGCAGTAGGTCTGAAGAGCCTCGTGTTAAGATGTTTTTTATATCATCGAAAGGATATGTTGTCAGATTCTTTTTAAAGGAGAGATGGTCTTAGGCGTGTGAATTCACCACTCCAAATTTACTGCATACTATTGGCTGAATGTAATAGGGATTCCCGCAAAAGGGGATCCCGCAGAAGCCAATCAAGATTTAGCGCCTATGCAGAGCAACCTGATAATGATTGAATGCCCCTGACCATAAAGAATGGTACTGTTGATACCAGGATTTCGGCTTGTTCGGCTTGCCAGTTATAACTATGCTGTCATATAGCTACGAACAATGTCATGATGATAGTTAATTCCAGTTTTAAATCAGCGGAACTTGAATTTGGTTTTTCTCACACCAACTTATTTCCTTTAAAGTACTGAGTTTTCGTTTTTGTTTCAGCAACGTTTACTTGCTGCAATGGCACCACACTATGCACGTTTGACTGACGAAGAAAAGCATCGAAATTCTTATGGAAGCTGTTTTATGTACCGATTTTCGAAAGATTTGAGCTACAGATTTCCATCAACTTATCCCGGTGTCTTCGATGATATTGATGTTTGCCGGGCAAGGTATTGTGATATTTGTCCATATTTTCATATGTCATTATTTTATATATGTAGTTAGATTTTTATACATCGTCATCATTAATCAGTTTTATTGTATATGTTATTTTAAAATGATTGATTCTGAACAACGGCGTCTTTTGAATTAATTCCTCAACTTCTTTCATTCCATTTCATTTTATTAGTTCCATTTCATTTCCATTTCATTTCATTTCCATTTCATTTATTTCCATTTCATATCATTTCCATTTCATTTTCATTTCATTTAGTTTTCATTTTGTTTCCATTTTGTTTCCATTTCATTTCCATTTCACTTCACTGAATTTCATTTTATTTCATTTTTCATTTTTCTCCATTCCTTTTGTACTATTTCATTTGTCTCACTTTATTTCATTTCAATTTTCTCAACTGATTTTTGCGCCTGTAATTTAATATTTTACATTTAAATGGAATTGAGCAACTCTCTTCGTTATGTTTCTCTTCCCAGTTGTACAAGAATTGCTATCAATGAATTCCGTATTGACATCAAAGATATTGTGAAAGGTAAGTCAGAATAATAGATGACAAACCCTACATCATTTCATGTAATCGTTATCTTTACGGTTTATAATTCTCACTGCTGATTTATTCTCTGCATCAATACAACAGATCAGTATATTTGTTCTTCGTTTTCTTTTATTTCTGTAAAAACATCGTTTCAAACTGTTTTGATTCCCATTGATTTCCAAGTAACATTTTCAAACTGTTTTGATTTCTGTTTTTCAGGCCTTTGTTCCGGCGTTTTACTGAATGTTTATTTCCAAGGCTTCCCGACCTTCTATCACCTTCCTCATGATGTAAGTTGAATACAACTTATTTGCCTACAGTATACATTGAAAGACTCGCTTTTTAATTTTTCCTCCAAGAATCATCCAACTTCGCACATCTCCACATTTCATCTCAGTTTTAATAGGCTTCTAATAGGTCACACTTCTTTACAGATTTAGCTGAGTCTAAAGGCCTTTTCGTGCCGCCACTGTCATCTTAATTTGACTTAAAAAGGAAAAGGATTTTCTCGGAATTTTTTTTATTTCATTCACTCTTCTTTCATTTCATAATTCATTTATTAATCCATTCATTCCTTCGTTTTTCAATTAATTGATTTATTCATTGATTCATTCATTCATTCATTCATTTTTTCATTCATTTTTTCATTCAATCATTAATTCATTCATTCTTTCTGCACTTATGTGATAGTTTCAGCGGAGTCATTGTTATGTTTTCTCCAGAATTCGCTAGTGTTGCCACAACTATTACCAGGACCTGAAAGCGATATTACTCTTGAAACTGAGGCTATTTCATAAGTCTGGCATAATCTCTGGAATGCAAAACCGCCAAGAGCTGTTTGATTGAAGTCAGTAAGACCACTTGCTTACGTTTTTATCATTGCAGACTGATCTACGAAAGGCTGGTGTGAGAGTTTTCTCATATTCAAGTAAGTCGAACAATATGATAATCAACATTCAGCCGGAAACAGACGAGATTGATGTCGAGACTATGAAAGAAACTGTTGGTACAGTCGTCCATGTAGAATGGCCTTACTTAGTGGAAGCCCTTGTGACAGCAATAACTGACGGAGAAAGACGCTTTGTTTACAAGCAAGAAGAAAGGGAAGTCGTCGAAGAAAGAATGACTGAAAATAAAGTTAAAGATGCACTTTTTTGGATGAAGAATATACAAACGAAACATTTAGAAAGGAAAGGGATCAATGCCGGGGAAGTGAAAGTACTGGTCGAAGCAAAGACACTGAAGGGGAAGAGATACGTCTGCGGGCCAAGAGGGAAGGTTACTTTGGAAAAAGAATGGTCTGACTCGCACCAATTTTACCCGTTTCAAGCCATTGTCCGGGTAAGTATGAGCTGAAATGCGAATTAGATCTGGATACATTTTGGCCAGATTTCTTGATAAAATTCTACAATTTGATTTAAAACAAACGATAAATGCAATTTTCATGAGGATTTTCTTATATGCTCATATAAAATTCTAAATTATGATTTGTTATCTGCCTTTCTACAGTTGTTTGTTTTATCATAATTTTTTCGATTTTCAGGACTTGAATGTTCATGAATCTGCCGAAAACGTAGATGTAGAATCTTTGGATCAATTGTTCAGTGCTGGCAGTAGTTGCTTCATGATGGCATCTCCGCTGTATGGCTGCTCAGGAGAGGTGAGCCGTGTTGTTCTATAAGATTTAAGTTTCTCTCCAACTTGGTAGGTTTCTTAGATACTTGTTTGAAAATACTTCAATATATAATTCTTCATAGGTAGTCTGAAGATTGCATCAAGCGTGAAAATCTAAGTTACAACTTTAACTGTCGTGTTCTGACATTAAGTTTAGTATAGTTCTGCTTCCACAGCATCGAGCACTATTTTTAGCAGACCGGTAAACAGTAATTTTCATTGTTATTCTTTATATAATATGGGTACACTTCTCTCTATATTTGACTATTTTCTACAAGATTTTGTCTTCCATTCCTTGGGGAACCTTCCAATTAAAAGTTTTGTGGGGGTCCGTGGAGTGAAAACTTGGAATGAACTTCTCCACGAGGCCAAGCAAGTCCTTTCTTTATCTTTTTTAACAACAAGATAGTTTGGTTTTAACATTATTTAAATGTGAATAAACATGGTTGTAATTGCATATTAACCTTCTGATTATTATTAGTATTAGCACGATTTAATTTGTGTTTGGCACGGCCCTTCAGACAATGAAAGTATGAAATCACAGTCATCGGAATCACCAAACTATAGCCAATAAAAACTGCATGTCAATCATACCATAAGATACACAACTAACTCCACTAATGAATCTTATTGCATAATTTCGTGGTTGCCCTGAAGATCATGCTAATTCTAGTGGTTTTTTTGGTGTGGTTACCGCCTTTGTATATCCGTTGTTGCTAGTTACAACCCACCATTAACCGCATCATTTTACGTTTTAGGTGCTGGAAGTTGACAACAATGCTTCCAGAGTCCGTGTGTCATTGTCAGTTCCACCAGAACCAGATTTATCTGATGTAATTACGAACCAAACAGTATGTTTCCTTCAGGTTTTTAAACATTCTCTACTATGTATATATGAAAACCACGTCGAATAAATTACCTAAAACAACGAGTACTACCTCCACGGTATCCTCGCTATCCTTCTTTATACTCCTATTGATTTTGGCATTATTGGCCTCCTTGTTCTTTTTTTATATAACAATTGTCGCCTTCTTTCTTTATTCGCTATTATTTTTGGTGAATGGTGAACCTCAGGTGTTTCCAGATATTGAAAGGATAAGACTCCCCAGAAATTGTCAATTCTCACAGAGGCTGATTGGGCCAAAGGATCCCTCTGTAGGTGGAAGGGTTAAGGCTGAAGATGGAAATGCACAAAGCGTTATATGGCCCTTCTTTCTTTAATTATCTAACGTTCACATGCGCTGAGGAGTGTCAAACAAAAAACGTACTTGCACCATGCAAAGCATTACAAACTATCATTATGCAATCCTAGTGAAAGTGGCTAAGGATCTTTTAGGCAGTTAATGATGGCAGATAAATGATGAAGACGTACTCTGGTAGTTGACGGTATTAACGGTTCATCTTTGTTTACATTTCAGAGGCTGTCTGACCGTTATTACTCCGTTGACACAACGGCAAGAATGGTTGGGATTTCAAGCAAGTTGCTTCTTCGAACAACTGGAAGTATATTTGTCGACCGAAGTAATAGAGGAGGGTTTGTATTGCTTATAACACTGTCCTGTTTTTTGAACCGTTCCTTTTTATAGAGAACAGAACAAAGCAATATATTACGGGAGGAAAGAGTGTTTCATGGCCAGGGGCAGAGCTACAGGAAACGTTTCGTTGGGGGAGGGGGGTGGTGGTGGTGGTAGAAAGATTTGCCAACATCTTTGAAAGCTTTGGACGATATTCCCATCAATATCGAAAGCTCCCTACACTTAGTAAATTCAAAAAGCAATCGGAAAGTTATTATACCTGCTAAACGCAACAGAAAACTCGAATCCTTGGAAGACCAGCTGCTATAAGATAGATAACTGTGCATAACTTAGCTTTAATTGTAAATAGATTTAATTAATGTTACTAGTGTACTTAATTTCTTAGTTCACTAAGTGTCCGCCACTAAGTGACTGGAATACGAAGCATAAAAGACCAATGATAAGCTTATGTTTATGTATTAATTATATAAGTACTACTCATTACTTATGTTATGTTTTGTTTCATAGAGGGATGGATTCAAATTCAAGGGTTAATATTGGTTTGAAACTAAAGTTCTCTGGGCAGAATCGTGAGGTAAGGTTAGTAAGGCTTGGTCTTTTTTAGTTACTTGATTGTGATTTCTTCTCGTTGTGTTTCATGATATCAATGATGGTCTCTGAACGTTATGAGAAGGGACTTTTGCTGATTTTGTTGTGAAATCTACTTAACCAACAGACAAGTAAAGTATGGAATAGCGCTCATCTGAGCACGATTCTCTGTTTTGAAATGGTCAGTTTCATACCCGGCTTCATACTTCGATTTGCCTGTGTCACCAGCAATGCGAGTAGCAAAGCAAAGTCTGTGGGCACTTCAAAAATTCCATGTTCTGACAACTTCCTAACGGTCCGTTTAACGTTCGAGTTTGTAGTATCACCGCTCCATTTGCATGCAATAGCAGTATGAATTTGAATTATGTTGCCAGTTGAAAGATTGCATGTTTTAGCCCAAATATTTTTTAGCAAGGCTTTGACCTAAACGTTACTGAGAAAGTCATGCCTGTGTTATATTACGCCTGTAGTTTCGCAATGTATTTGTTTGAATTTAGGTTCTTGGGTATGCGAGGCGTGAAGAAACTGGTTGGTCATTCTCCGAAAACGCAGTCAATGTTTTGCGCGCTTACGTACAAAGGTTAGTTGGAATTGGACCTTCTTTTGTGTTGTCTGGTAGTAGTTGAGCAAGGAAACAAGCGAGTAAGCAAGCGCAAGGAAAGAAAGCAAGCAAGCATAAGCAAGCAAGCAAGCTAGCAAAGCAAGCAGGCAAGCATTAGCAAGCAAAGAAAGCAAGCAAGCATGAGCAAGCAAGCGAGCGAGTAAGCAAGCTCGCAAAGCAAGCAAGCATGAGCGAGCAAGCGAGCAAGCGCAAATAAGGAAACAGGCAAGCATCAAGCAAGCAAGCAAGCAAGCAGTTTTATTTGTTAACCAGGGCCAGGATCTTGGCAACTATCAAGCTGATGCGAGCTTGGCAGGCTAAGGGCTTGTGCACTCAGGATTTCTCTTCAGTAGCCATTCACCGACCTTGAAAGGATGGACAGCTGGGTTTGTTGAACTGCTTGCGGCTAAAGGCTATTGTGCATAGGTTTCTAAGGTTCCCAGACCAACGCCTTTACCACTCAACCAATACTAAAAGGGTATGAGGTATTAGGTATAATAACCTGAATTATTCTAGATGGAATAGCGTCTAGCAGCAACGGTGTTGGTGTAACGTGACGTCATAACATTACTCTGTAGCGCCCACTGAACCCTTTCACCCCTGGACGGGCGATATGGCCCAATGGCAAACTCCGGAAAAGATAATTTTTCAGGGGGTTAAGTACAGAATATTGTAATTATTCTGATGGCAGTTTTCTATGATAGTTTAGGCTTTCACCTAAATTATTTGACTCTGGTCCCCCCCCCCTGAAAAGCGTTGAATTAGATTGGTTGAAACAGTTAACTGAAAATAAATCCGGGTGCGACGTACGATCGATACTTCCAGCAACAATGAATAGGTATCCAAGCTATTGTGGGCGGTACTTTTGGGTCCATAGATTTGCATTACTTTAGTCAACCAAAGTTCACTCACTTTTATTCGTGGATTTATTCCTTTGATCCATGTTTTTGCCATAGGTTCCCAAAGATGTTCGAGATGTTATCTAAGATATCAGAACAAGAATGCTATCCCAAAAGTACCCTCTTTCCTGACAAAGATCGGTATGAACGATTGTTTTTGGTTGTATTTGAATTTTATGATATGATATCATCATCATCATCATCATCATCATCATCATCATCATCATCATCATCATCATCATCATCATCATCATCATCATCATCATCATCATCATCATCATCGTATTCATCAACATCATCATAATCATCAACATCAACATCATCATCATCAATCATCATCATCATCATCATCATCATCATCATCATCATCATCATCATCATCATCATCATCATCATCATCATCATCATCATCATCATCATCGTATTCATCAACATCATCATAATCATCATCATCATCATCATAATCATCAACATCATCATCATCATCATCATCATCATCATCATCTTAATCATCATCATCATCATCATCATCATCATCATCATCATCATCATCAACATCAACATAATCATCATCATCATCATCATCATCATCATCATCATCATCATCATCATCATCATCATCATCATCATCGTATTCATCATCATCATCATCATCATCATCATCATCATCATCATCATCATCATCAGCATCAGCATCATCATCATCATCATCTACATCATCATCTCATCATCATCATCATAATCATCAACATCAACATCAACATCAACAACATCATCATCATCATCATCATCATCATCATCATCATCATCATCATCATCATCATCATCATCATCATCATCATCATCATCATCATCATCATCATCATCATCATCATCGTATTCATCAACATCATCATCATTATCATCATCAACATCAACATCATCATCATCATCATCATCATCATCATCATCATCATCATAATCATCAACATCAACATCATCATAATCATCATCATTCTTTTCAATACATTCCTGAGTTGTATATTCCTCTTACATAACATTTTAAGTTATTAATTGCTTTTGCAGGGAGGATTCTCTCGAGGGTGTTCTAGATTTCTTAAAAATATTGCCATGTCGCAATGTGAATCCTGTCAAGTGTGGATGTAAATTTTTAGACGAGAAGATTGTCAGTGCTATTCTGGATGCTGTGGAGGAGGCCAAGGTATGACTTTTTTTGCTTGCTTTCAACAGAATGTTTTATTTGTGAACGAAAGAAGAACACTTTTCCGAATGAAAACAGCCAGGATATCTAGACCGAGCGTGAAATACTGTTTGTTTTTCTCTTCGAAGTTCAAGAATGAAAGTAGATTTGACATGTCACAGCATTAAGATTTAAGTATTAAGAATCAATTATTTTCCTTAGCACAATTAGCCTTAAACTAGTCATTCGAATTCTTTAATAGGACTCGCAGCACGAGACCAAGGTAGTTAAAGTGAAAGTGAAACCTCACGTCTTGTTCAAGGTAAGTCTTTTCCTCAAACGTTAAAAAATTGTTTCAGTTTCTTAATTAGTTCGTTAGTTATTTAGTACGTTACTTAATTCATTAGTTAGTTGGTTAGTTTGCTATTTAGTTAGCTAGTTAGTTAGTGAGTTAAGTAGTTCGTTTGTTAGTTGGTTAGCTTGTCAGTGAGTTAGTTAGTTACTTAGTTATTTAGTAAATTAATTAGGTGGTTAGCGAACTAGTTAATTAGTTAGTCAGTCAGTTAGCTAATTAGTTTGTTTATTTGTTTGTTTGTTTGTTTGTTTTTTTGCATGTTTGCTTGAATCATGTCAGATCACACATCATAGTATACTATAACTTTGTTTCATTTCAGGCAACTTCGCATTTTGGCGATCTAATACCGGACCCATCTGTTGATTATTATCTCTTTGATCGTGTCGTCAATGTAAGGGATAACATAGCCGTCCCGTTGGGTTATAGAGGAACTATCATTGGTGTTCATGAGGGTAAGTCACATTTGGTATACACTTTTTATCTCAACTGAGAGCAAAACAAAATTTAGCTACATATAAATATTCTGTGTCTGCTGTAGGGGGAAAAGACATGATGTCACCGAGCTCCAGCTACGACAGCACTTACATTAATATTAAAGTACAAATACTGATATCTAAATGACAAAAAAAAATTAAAAACAACTTAACCTGGTGTCTTAGAGGGAACACAAACCCCCACCCATATTATTGTTTTGTACAATTTCAAACCCTAGATCAATAAAAGTTGCATGTAGAGGACCTAGATCTTTGAAAATAAGTGATTATATGACGGCGTCCAAATTTATGCTGCTTAGCCTCTGTGGTGTAGTGGCTAAGGTTTAAGACTAGCGATGTAAATGTCGCTGGTTCGAATACTCGCCCTTACCATTTACAAAGATAATACCGTTGGGTATTATGTAAACGCAAAATTGCGCCTCTCCACCTTTTCCAAATCAGTCCTCATAAAAATCCTAAATTATTGTTCATCCAATCGAAATGAGCTTGGTTATTCGCTTTGATTCTCGCTTTTACCAGGAGAGGGAAGGAGGGGCGATGGTTGGTGCAAACAAACAGCCAATCAGAAGCGTACAGCCCCTTCTCATGTGATCTGCAATAGGTTTTTTATATCCAGTAGCTTTTCGGACATTAAGGGACGTTTTCATACTCAAGTGGACTATTGGCCGAAAAACTTGATATTTGATATGCTAAACTATTTCATTTGTAGTGAAACTGGACGAAAAGGACGATAAGTCACCAACTAATCTGACCTACGAAGTTGTATTTGATGAGGAGTTTCTCGGAGGTTTAAAGTTACGGTAGGTTTTCAGAATAAGTATGGGTGCAAAGCGTTGACTCCCTTAACCCTTTGCTCCTGGGTGGGTCACATGGCCTATTGATTTTAAACAAGACTGGGTGATTTCTGATTGGGGTAATGCTTTTAATATATGCACTTACGTATTAGAAAGGCTTCTTGGCTCCAACTGCATCAGTTGTACGACCCCCTTGCAACCTGGCGAAATGTATTAGTTGTTACTGCATAGTAGTATTAACACCGGGAGTGAAAGGTTAAAGAGACATTGCTATTTGTCTCTAAAAGTTTTGCTTTCATAGCCTACAATAATGCAACGACTTTATTTGGTGGAAGCGAATGGCATTTTTTAAACACTAATTTAAAAACATATTTATTTAAGCAACATTTTATTAAGTAGTATTCAATTTTCTTTATACCAAACTGAGTATTCAAAACTGTAAGTTTTTATATTTTTCGAGTAATTTAAATAAGATTTGGACTTAGATTTGCAGGAAACATGGCGCAATATAAGTAGTTCTGTTATTATCATCATTACTATCATTTTGAAGTGAAGACTGGAACCAGGGCAAAGAGAGGGACAAGGACGGCAAAAAGTTGAAGATTGGAGAAGCAGATTGAGTAAAGAACACGACAAGTCAATTGGATTGAGTGAGCGGGATGCGAATGGAATGAGGACGGGGTTGGGGGTTGGGATGTGATTAAGTTATGGACAAGGGCCATGTACGGAAACGGAAAATAGAGAACTGAACAGGGACGCAGATCATTTGTAATTTCTCATTGGTTTGTAAAGTCATGATGTGATCGATTGTGTCTTTTTTAAGGATGAAAGCCACGACAAGCCACATGACAGATAAATCAGGAAAAATCAGAAAGAAGCCGTGTCGATTAAGTAAAATGAAATCTGATTTTTTTAATTCATCTGTCATGTGAGCTTTCATCCTTGAATTCATATCCAAGCCGCGTTTTCAATCTGATGTCTAAATTTTTTTTTTTGTTTGCCATAGTTGTGAAAGTAACAGAGGTGCCTACATGACAAGCAGCTCCATGTTGAATTTGTCCTTCGGTTCACGAAAAGAAGCACTGAAGGGAGGCAAGCCACCAAATAGCATTACAAGATTACAAGAAAAAGCGGAACCAAGGGCCATCAGCAGCACACCATCGTCATCATCATTTAGAGACTATTCACAGTATTCTCCTTCAAGATATAAGGCGCATTCAAGGGATGCTACACCAACTGGGAGGCCAAAAGATGAAGTATCTGGTAGGTATACGAACAGTGGGAACACTCCAAGAACCAGCTCTAATAGGTCTTTCACGAGTCGTAACAGAGGAGAGGATGATGATCTGAAGACGCCAGATTATTGGTTAAAAGGATACGGAATGGAGCCGAGGAATAAATCAACACCAAATTCAAAATCAAATGAGTCAACGCCAAAATCAAATCGAAGTTACAGAAGCCCGCATGAAAGAGATTTTAAGGAGTGAGTATTGTTATTGGTGTTTGCAACGTGTTCATAACTACCTAACTAATTAAATCATTAGCCAATCTTTTGATTATGCTCATGGTGATGATGATGATATATGATATATGATGCATGATATATGATGTATGACACGACACGACACGACATGACATGATATGACAGGGTAAGTTTATTATCAATATATTCAATACGACGTCTTTCAGAGTTGAAGGTCAGTCATACAGCAGGTCAAAAGGGGATAAATCTGGTGACGATGTCAATTTTCCTGATTTGTGGGCAAAGTTGCAAGGTAGTGGCAGCAATCAACAAACCTCTCCTGAACCTGACAATACAGTTTCAAACGAGACACGCAAGGAGGAGAAAATGAACGGTATGAACCTTTTTTTAATCTCTTCATCTCCATTTATGTCTCCCGAGCTCATTTTAAAAAGTACTTAGCAAGGCAATGGGTACTTTCCCTGCCTGCTATATACAAAGTAGCGCAGACGAAGTAATATAACCGAGAGAAGGTATAATTTCATGTACTAAAATACGTTTTATCTGTCGAATAATAAGAGGTGATGCCATTAAGCGACATCATTTAGAGGCACTGAAGCCTTGTGAACCTATTTTCTCATTAAGGGTCTTTGCCTGCACCCTGCCATACGCGATTAAGCATAGCGATGGGGGAAAGGTGTGAGGTCAGTAGTCTAGACTCTAGCTAATAACATACTATAAACCACAACTTAAAACCTTTTTGTCAAAACGCTTTTGTATTGGAAAGTTGTATTGTTCTAATTCTTGTATTGTTTGTATTGACTTGTTTCATCGTTTGATAAACAGGCTGAAATGATGTGACTATAATTCTGTTGCCCACATATTTTCCATCCCATCCCTTCCTTCTTATTGTGCTCTTTCAGACTATCAGTTTGAATTATAAACCTCAGGATACATTTTTCTGTTACCTGGACTTTCTCAGCGCTCTGATGATCAAACTGTTCCCTAATCACTTGTCCATTAGTATAACGATCTGTTTGCCTGACAATTGGAAACCTTTGTCAAATATTAAAGATCACTTCCTACGAGGAAGTAGCTAGAAACGACTTCTTAGAAGTTTCACACACGGATTGTACATGTCAATTGCTGTTGATAATCATTACTCGAAGTTCTCTTTATGTTTTCAGTCGATTTTCCATCCGATGTTAGCCGTTCCATTGAATCAAAGGGCGTTAATAAGGTAATATTAACTAATTTTCCTCTATGATTTTCCCATGTGTTATATGCTTTGTTGATTTAAGTTTTGTATTCAAACCCCAAGTTTATGGGCAAGTAATTTTCGACATATTTACTTACAAACTGGACAAGTACTTCTAAGGTGCACACAATAGCCCAAACCTTTCATTTATTTAAAATTAGGAAGGAAGGGTAGCTTATTTTCAAGGGGCCCTCCATCCACTCTGCAATTATTTTTAAAATGATTTTTGAGTATTTTGATATTTAAGTATTTTTAAAATTAATATTTTTACTATCTGAATATTTTTACTATCCAAATAATGTAATAAAAGTGGTGGTTTATAATAAGCTAACATATCAATTAGATATTTAAAATTTGATATGTAGCCCTAGGCATAATCCTATCCTAGGCTTCTCAGGAGACCTTGCCCTCATGCTAGGGCAACCCCCAACTTAAGCATTACTCTGCCCTTACCAGAAAGTCTCACTTTCGATGAAGGCCTAACCATGGAAAAGCAACTTGTTTTAATGCCGTATTCATTTGATAATGTTATCATTCAACCTGCAATTGTTGCAGTTTGAAAATTGTTTGACCCCGTAGAATCAAAACACGATTTGAACCCCCTCCGCCGTGACAATTCTTAGTGGTGTTGTTCCCAAATTACAGGGGGGAAAAGGTTTTGCCAAATTTCTTCATTTTTGTTTTGGATGCAACAATTCTGCAACATACTTTGACTTGCATGGTAACTTATTGAATTGAATCTGGGACGATCTCGTATCCATTTAGAATCTGTTTACAAGTTTATGATGATGAAGATGTTATGAATTGAAAAAGCTAGTATATATGGCGGGCAGTGAGTTCTGTATCTCGGCATTATATGGCATCACATGGCATCGTTTGGTATACAGGCATCATAAGCTTTACCTAAATTTATCAGGAATTAATCAGAAATTATTTGAATAAATGTTTAATAAAGAGCAATCTAAGATTAATACCATTTGTTTACTGATTTTTTTATTTTTTGCTTCTCCATTTCGTTGATCTTCTTACCTTTTCAACAGGAAGGCACTGCTTTGCTGCAAAAATTACTGCGCATAAACATACCACAGCAACATCAACAACATCAGCAACAAAACCAGCAACAACAAATGCAGCAACAACAGCAACAGCAACAGCAACAGCAACAACAGGAGTCAAAAGGCCGAGAACAGCAGCAGCAGCAAGGAAATCAAGATATGCAGTACAAAGTGCAGGGAAATCCCGTTCTGTTTAAACTATTTCAAGGTAATGGTACGAATCTCTTCGAAATCGTCTCCACATAATCTTCAGATTTCTGTACAAATTTGTGCGACGTCGAAAGATAGGAACTGCAAGGACTGCTAGAGTTTTTAGGTTTATACACCGTCTTTTAGGACCTTTCAGTACATTTGATTGATTGGTGAATGATGCAATACTTTGCTCTGAGACATAGTCAATGAGCTGTAAGCACTAGATAGTATCTGACACCAATTAATGTTGACGTAACTACACTGCATATGCGCCTCCACAAGGGACGTATCATGTTAAGTGGGAAGGTGCATCCTCCAATGCACCGAGAAAACTTGAGTTTTGTGCATTTGGCACATATTGGTGTACCAATTTGTCACACATTCGTGTAATGTGCACCCAGTCTAGGACATTCTTTCTTTACAATTCATCCCTTTGACTTCTTCCTTTACAAGTAACAGTTTGATGATAAGGCAAAACTTCGAAATCTTTATGCTTATAAAGAAAAAATCAAGCAATAAAAAAAAAATTGGGGTTAAGCAGGACCATTGAGGACAGCTCGGGTTCCTGAAGTGCTTAATTATATCTTATTTACCCTCACGAAATCAATTCACATTCACCTTTTGAATTGTCCAATCGTTGCACTTGATTTGATATCATTTATTAAGTTTCTGTTAACAGTAGGTTTTAATTAGCCTGCTATTTAGCTAATATTCTAAGGCTTGCTGTAAACAAATTAGTTATTTTGTGTTTTATCTTTTCGTAGCTCCCCCGCAGCCGATGGTCAACATACCAGCCAGTCCACCAAGTCCGTGTTTCCCAGGGTAAGCGCTTCAGAGCTAGTTTTTTTCAATTTGAATGTCTCAAGCTCAATTCATTGAAGTATTTGTTTCGCTCTACTTTGCGAGAAATTCACCAAATAATCCATGATTTTCGAGTAAAGCACTAGAGATCATAAACAGTTACAAATTCGAGTGTTAGATAAGAATATGGAAAGCGAAGCTCTGCTGTCATAAATTGATATGACAACATTACAGAACATAAATTACTCATAAAAGTACTTTTAAGAACGCCAAGATGCCTGCTTTTTTTCACAATTTTGAAATTCTACAATTTTTCGACCAGTTTTTCTCCAGCAATGTTTTACTGCACTCGTCAAGGATTGTTACAAATCTCCATTACAGCTGTTTGTCCCTGTATAGCTTTTAGTTCCCTAGGCCTAATTTTCAACGCTCTATATTCCAGCTCACCAAATGCTCCCACTAAGAATCTACAGAACTGGTGTTTCCAAAACAATATGCCAGCTCCTTCCTACACGTACTCATCTACTCCACAGGTATGGTTTTGCTGCTGTCTGACAATGCTTCATTAACCCTTTCGTACCCGGATTTATTTTCAGTTAACTGTTGAAACCCATATGATTATACGCTTTTCAATGGGTAGCATAGTCAAATACCTTTGGTGAAAGCGTAAACTATTATAGAAAACTGCCATCATAACATTTACAACATTTTGTACTTAACCCCCCTGAAAATCGACATTTCCGGTATTTGTCATTGGGCTTATGGCCCGTCCAGGGGTGAAAGGGTTAATGTAGTTGTAATACTGCAACTGTACTTAAATATAGTGCTAGATTTACTAGCATACAACACCACAAATACATTAAACAACCCATGACGGTTCGGTGCAAATGTCTATGCATCTATCGTTTGCTGAAATGGTTTCTACATAGACTGTTGAAGGTTTCAGAGTTACACTGATTAACTATTTATCAGGCAAGCTATTCCAAATGGGTATGATCGAAAAGAAGGATGAAAATTTAACAGCATTAACTCTTCCAAATTTTGGCATAATCTTTATTGAGTGTGAATCTCTTGTCGTTCTAACTGCTGCCATTGAAAAATAATCAAGGGGTTTCAAAGCAACTTGGTTTGTAAACATGTTATGAACGTATTTTAACTGAAATAATAATCTACGCGATTCGAGTGTGTCTCATTTTAAATGTAACAACAATTCTGTTACACTTGACGGGCATACAACACCACATTATGCTCGCAAAACTATTGTTAATGCGTCGATCGCACGTCTCCCCCTTGAAATGTGATATTTCATTGTTTTTTCAATTTATCTAACATTTTTACCGCAAACCACAAACTTATACATAAATTTCTGCAACCGAATGTGACAATTAACCAATATGTTACAATTTGGTATTTTTATTAAAGAGTTGAATTTTAATCTTATACAGGGCATCCATGCTGTGGTGAATATTGGTCCTAAGCTGTGCTTCGGTGGGCAAATGTGCAAAACAAAAGCAGAAGCTGCTGAGAGTGTTGCTGCTATTGCATTAGTAAGTACCTTGTTTATAACTTCAAATATTGAAACAAAAAAAAAATTATAAAAACATACTTTGTTTGCACCACATACAACTGGAAATGACTCTGAGTCATCTGGTCACAACCGCTTACTATTCATCGTATATATATATCAAAATACGAAAAGGTCATCTCACATCAGATGTCCAATGATAAGCAAAACTAGATGAAAAGACATGCTAGATGTCCAGGAAAAACAATTTACGCATATATATCGGACAATTGAAGATGTCCAATAATACTAGCATCTGATGTGAGATGAGCTGTTTAGGATTCTAAACAAGAACAACAATGATAGAAAAGTTAAAAATAGGTAGTGCGCTTCTAGAAGTTGAATGCGCTAAGTTCGCAACTGGATATTTGATATATACTCATTCACAAAACACGACGGTTTAAGTTGTAACTTAAAGTTTCACGCTTGATGCGATCTTCAGACAACTCCGTTGTTTCAATTGTCTGAAGATCGCATCAAGCGTGAAACATAAAGTTAAAACTTAAACCGTCGTGTTCAGTTAGTAAGTTTAGAATAGCTCTGCTTTTTTGGCATTGACAATACTTAAAGGAGACCGGTAAACAGGAATTTTCATTATATGCTGATTCCTATTTATGAACTCATAAGCCAGCGAACAACCAGGATTTCTCCTTTTTCGGTGCAAACAGGAACATTTTAATTTTCAAATTAATCGAGAAAATTGAAATCTGTCGCTGCCTGGATTCGAACCTGGGTCTCTCGCATTCCAGGCAAGCAACTTGGACATATTTAAATTTATATATCTTGTATTAAATTGGTTATTACTCAAAGGTGCTTCGAACATAACAAAATGATTTAGTCGGCTGTCTCACATTGTCGTACCCAAATGGAATTGGTGAGGCGAAAGAAGTTGAAAAGTCTTACAAGCAAAACCAATGTAACGGCCAAAAGCTGTCAAAACTCCAAGTCAATTAGCTTTTTTATAATTATGAAGACTTTTGCCACTGCCCTGGGTAAAGGTTTATGACTGGTAGATAAATATCAGGGTCTATCGTTTGCTTGATACTTCCTGACCCTACTCACAACAAATATAGAGCGGAGGATTTGGTATCTTGGTTTGCTACTCTTTGGTGCCTAATAGACGACCCCCCGCTAAATAATTTTTTAATTTTTTCCACCCAATACATTCTTACTCCAACTCCCCTGGCTATTAAATTTTTGAAATACAACCCACCCAAGACAATGATCTACAATTATATTTTTCGATTATTATATTTCTCACTAGAATTATATTTCAGCTTTTCTTACAACAACAGACTCGCATCCCGTTCATGCCCATGCAGAGCCCTGGGGATTCGAACTGGTCCAACGTTTACATGGGACACCGTCCCAACTTTGCTTCACCGCCACATCAGCAAGGTTTTGAAGGCTCACGTCGCCAGCAACACATGTGGGTAAGTCCTGGACAGTTTGTAGGAGGTGCCCATCTGCGAATGCAGCATTCCAATGTTGCAAGCAGCGTGCAGATGACACACATGGTGCATCAACCAGTCACAGCTATGCCACAGTCTTCGCCACAAATGACACAAATGCACCAAATTAGAATACAACGGCAGCAAGTACCACAAATGGGGTACCCATTTCAGCCAGTGCCTGAAATGAGGCATCCTCTGCACCAGATCCCACATACGGGACATCCGCCAACATCTCAAATGTTATTCTCCAATCAGCCCTCTTCGCATCCTCTGCCATCCCATTTGATTTGCACCCCAAGCCAATTTGTGCCTACAAGCAAACCACAAGGCGTAGATACGTCATCTGCGCATGGTAAATTGTCGCTAGAACAGATATTGAATGAGAGAAAGAGTTTGGAAAAAACAAATACACGACACAATCAGCCATTTGTTGAAAAGTCAGGTGAAAGAAAAACCCAGGAACCAGTTCAAGGAATGAAAATAGGTGAACCCGTCAAGCCAGTTTTTGTCCCACTGCAAGTAAATCGGGCCAGTTTATCAGTTGGAGCAAAAATTGACAAATCGGAAAAAAGCTCCAGTGATGAGGTGCGTGTTTCTCGATTAATACAAGATTCGATATGCAACTTATTAACCCTGTCGCCCCGGATTTATTTTCAGTTAACTGTTAAAACCCATATAATTCTACGCTTTTCAGGGGGTAGGATAGTCAAATGACTTAGGTGAAAGCGTAAACTATTATAGAAAACTGCCATCAGAAATATTTTGTACTTAACCCCCTGAAGAATCATCTTTTCCGGTGTTTGTCATTGTGCCATAATCATCATGATCATATATCATGACGCGACGGAGGCGCTTATGTACTCAGTATAAATTTTCAGCTCGTGGTGTCACGTGGGACACCTGTTCTGTGGCGAAGCCACGTGCTACCTACCAAGAGAAGCCTTATTAAAAGACATGTTACTGTCAGAAGCTCTCTTGCTTAGAATTTCACATTTTTGGTATCAAATTCCTCTGTTAGTGACAATTTGTCGTTCAGAAATGCTTTGATGAGTGAGTGTGTAAGCCTTTGGGATGTCTGTATCAAAACGTCTCAATAGAGCTGCACATGACTCGTTAAGCTGATAGCAGAGGCAGCCTGGCTCACTGATGCACCAGGAGTATTTCCCGGCGCCCCCTATAATATCTAGAACTATGGGCCCTAGAAATTTCTATTTTGCCGACCTTCACTCTTTTAGTTGCATTGACTGCTATTGTTGAATTTGAAATTTGTAAATCAAATTCTCAGAAAAAGGAAATGGACTTCGATTTGGTCCCTTTCTAAAAGATTTCCCAGGCCCTTTGTTTATGCCACGCTGCTCATGGGGAATTAGCTTTCAATTTGGAGGGGGGGGTTTCTATTTTGTTTGATGTAATTACATGCATTCACATTGCGTGCTAGGCATAACCCATGGTGAGATAAACGCAACACAATTCAATACAATCAGTTGAGTAGTTAGCGATCACTAAGCGAAGAAGAGAACGAGTAAGTTTGAACAAAATCAGTGCTTAAGTTTGTTGTTTGATTTCCTCTATTTTATCAATTTTAGAGCGACAATCCTACATTGGAGTCAGAAAAAGAACAGGATTTAATAAGCTTCGATTTTGAAGAGGACAATGATGTTGTTGAAGAGATTGATGTTAAGGCTGAGGTTGATGTTGACACGAAATCTACTGAGACGCGCAAGAAAGCAACCGAAGATTTGAACGAGGCATCGAAAAGTGTTGAAAAGAGAGACACTAGTGGAACTAAACCGAAGAAAGAGAAAGCTAAAAAGACAGTTTTACTCGCGCCAAGTTTTTTTGCACCTAAGAAATGAGATGTATTTTACTTTTTTTGTTTTAAACGAGGGATAGAATTATCGTTGATTTTTAGAAGGATTTTACGACTTGATGTCCAAAATTTGTATGTTGATGTATTAAGACCATGTTCTTTGTTACACACCGTTTTTAACAGTAGCGCAAGCGCAGGGTCCCCGACGAG
The DNA here is from genome assembly GCA_964019065.1 of Catostylus mosaicus. NCBI lineage: Eukaryota > Metazoa > Cnidaria > Scyphozoa > Rhizostomeae > Catostylidae > Catostylus > Catostylus mosaicus. The sequence continues at coordinate 5,521,960 of OZ025200.1, read as the reverse complement.
ACTTAAATATTACGGGGGGAATACGATGCAAAAAGTTTACTGCTTCATTATGAGCTGTCTTTCTCAACAAACGTAAATATCTTCCTTTTACGAGAATCTGTTTAGCCCCGCTCAATTATAACAATCATTTTTAGCATTTGCTTACGGTGCTTCAAATAATGTCAACGAAAAAACGGAGCCCCCACCCTTTTACCCCCACACGATTTTGCGAACTTTGGTTTTTCCTTTGGCATCTGATGTCACATTGCACAATTTTTGAAGGCTTGCTTTCAATAGGCTACAAAAAATTTCGCTAATATATTATCGCATAATTAACATTAATGAACATAAATATTCTAATTTTGCCAAAGTAGTTGGATTCGTTACGTCGAACCTGGGTTCGATCGTTCACCTCAAAAGCCATTTCCATGATTAACTGCGCATTTGACCAATTAGACACGTTACTAACCCTTCTGATAATTTGAAAGTCGCTTTAGACGACATAGATAAAGGATGGTTGGGCCGAATAAATAGGAAGAAGCCAAGAATGCAGCCTTGTAGGGCAGCAAGTGTTAAATGCCCAATAGTATGCATCTAGTTTTTATGCAGTTATTCTAACAACGTAATGAGCGATGGAACATAAAAGGGTCTATTACTTCCCCCACAATTTCGCTGAGGAAACCCATACTGTTCCAATACAACTGTTCGGTGCACACCTGAATGCAGAACTTATTCAACCAGGCTTGTGTTAAATGAATTTCCCAAGTCAGTTGTACAGTGATGTCCTGAAATCGAGAGTTCTGTTTACACGGTAAAGCCGTTATGAAGAAACATTTATTTGACATAAGTAGGAACAAGAAACATCCAGACAAGACCCCTGGTTGCACAGTGCTTTCTGCACTTAAAATCTCCCAATTTCAGAATGCAACTTCTGAGGCCTAATTTCCTTTTTTTTGTAGAAGTACAAATAGAGACGACAGTTGATTTGGTATGATGTATCAAGTAATTATAATATGATATCAATTTTAAACTACTAATTGTTGTTAAGGGTTCATAAAATAGGAAATTAACCCGGTATTTGTGATGCCTAGAATACAATAAAGTTATGTATTGACAGCAGAAGAATTATTCAAACATTGTATATTTTGAAGAAACATTTTTCAATGCCAATCATATTTTTCTTCTCCTAGATCCTCAGTCCCATAGAAAATGAAAAAACTAAAACAAATATTTCTGTCCTTTCCTTAGATCAAATTAATTTTGTTTTGAATTCATACAATTTTTCATGCCCTGTTATATGTAGAGATGTCTGAATCTTTTTATCATCATCCCAAAATCACACTATATGTCAGAAAGTTTTGTGAGGCATTTATAAGTAACAGATAATAACTAGAATGGGTAAACTTTCCCCAACGTCAGGTTATTGAGGGACTTGGTAAACCATTTCTCAATAACTTCTTTGAAAGTCTATTAAGCGAAAACTGTCCATGTTCAGTGTCTCTATTTTCTGAGATATCTCCGTGATATCAATAGCTTCTAAATCTATATTCACTTTTACATAAGCAGCTCAAAGAATTATATAAATATTGCAGATTTTACTTATTAACGTTTCTTACCAACGAGATTTCATTCGATTTACTAACATTAATTTTTAAACAACATACATAACTCAGTAAACTAAAACCCAAAACTGCTTTAATTCACATATAAATTTATATCTAATAACACTAATTTCCTCAAAGATCTAGTTTAAATATCCTAATCGTTTTTTGTTAATATAATGTTCTAATTGATTGGTTTTTGGTCCATATTTCCAATTAGTTTATTTATAGAATTAAGCATAGACATTCTCTCCTTGTGGAACTCTCTCCTCTCCTCTGCAAATGCTTTTCGTTCTTCCTCCCGCCCTTCTCTTTCTTGTTGCAAGGTGTTTTGCAGGCCTTTCACCTCTTCCATTAAGTCTTGAACAGCCTTACGTTCTGCCTGCATTCGTGCTTCAAAAACATGAATGCTGTTTGTTCCATCACGTGGGCCAGGTGGCATGTATGGGGTGGCACTTCCATCAGGAGTCTGCTCCGGTCCTCTTGGCATTGGTGAATCCCTTTGATCATGCCCTTCAAATGCCATTCTTTTGACCACGGGTTCATATGACTCTTGGGGCGATTGTCCGTTCATAAACTCTGTTTTTATAGCAGGAACAGGTCGGTTTCGGTTTTGTGCTGCTATCACCCTTGATGAGGTCTGCAGTGGGGGGTTTAACCCATAAACATCATACAGCTCATCATAGAATTGGCATGTGGCCAATGCATCACCTCGTTTTATTCTTTCTAGAGTCCGAATGTAGGTAGCTTTCATGTTTCTCATTTTTCTGTCGCATTGTTTTGGTGTAGGGTTGTAGCCATGATTTCTTAACAGTGCGCAAATGTCAACAAAAATATCTCGTTTCTTTTTGTGGGGGTCATTTAAATCTTGCAGTCTTTCTTTGTAATATTTGAACATGAGCTCAACCTGAAATAAAAATCAATTTATTTATTGTAGACAGTGATGTGATAAGTTCAAATACAGATGCTAACAATATAGTTGCTAAATTTCTATTTCAAATATCTTCCATTAAAATCTTTCAAATCATTTTAAATTTGAGTACAAGATGGAAAAATGGAGACGTTTTGACATAGATTTGCTTTGTGTTTTGAAAATACATCAACTCTAAAACCTCCACATAGAAAAAAAACTTGTTTGGTGAATCCAGCATTGTTGACTTGTAATGCTAAAGAATGAGAACCCAAGACTTAATACCAATTGAAATCAAATTATATCCGTTATTGTTTGGAGGGCTATCCTACACATCCGTTAGCCACGCACACTACAGAAGTTAAATTTAATTGGCGATGAAGCAACAACATCTGTTCAAATAATCTGTTTAAATAAAAGCCCCATAATAAATTGCACTTTAAACTTATGGGCGTGATCTTTCTTAAGAATGAAACACTTCCAAACAGTAAAATATTGTTCTTTATATCTGCTGGTAGGTTGAATAAACAACTTGGGATATAAAGTACGCTACAGACCAAAAGTGATATCACATTTAAATAAAAAAGTACATAAATTTAAAACTTCGCTATATGCTTTCTAAAATTGTTTGAATTAAAGTAGCGGTAAAGAAAAAAGTTAGAATTGCTCTTTTCAATAAAACATATTCCTTATTCCCTCAGCAATGAGTAAAATTCATAAAAATTGGCATCATAACTTCTTTTTTTCGGCTTACTTATATTTTACTTTCTATTTAATTCACCTGAATTGTATTTAGTTTTATAATACATTTAATGAACAAAATAATTAATGAAATTTAATTTGACGATACTATTATGCAAATAAAAGGTGCATGATTATCAGTGGTGATAATTACAAACGAAATCAATAAATTAGTTCACGGCCTAAGCTTGCAGCCGATATTACAAAATGGCGTTGAACGAAGCAATTACCTCTTCCTTAACCCAGACATGAGTTGAATCATCGGCATTTGAGCTTTCTCGAACCTCGTAGATTTCTCCATCTTGCTCGCCGGGCGATGCCAGGGAATTCAATGACTCCTGGACTTGGTTTTGATGCGAATCGGAATCATTACTGATACTCGAATTCGCCTGATCATGATGAAAGGCTGTAATCGTGATGGTGGAGTCTTCGTGATGGTTGCTGATATCGCTGTGATGTGAGGCGATCGTAGCATGACCCAATCCATTCTGTTCGTCTTGATTAGTAGCAGACATGTGTGCCGTTGTAATACTGACAAACGTCGGGTAATTCTGCGACGATTCACAAGACATAAGGCGTTTTTTTAGCTGCATAGAATATTAATTTTGGTTAAACAGCGATCGTCTTCCTTCATCAAAACATCGACGTTTTTGTGATCTGTCAAAGTGATTAGCGAATGAATAAGCCGGAAAACAAAAGACCTTCGTAATCACTTGCCAATTGTAAAGTTCAGACCGGAATTTTCTCCTTCGCAGAGACTAATCGAAATCATCAACGAATCAGAAACGCGTACAGACAATTACAATCTCTAATCATCTGCAAACGCCCATTGTTCCGTCAATCATTTGCTATATGTAATAGTCAGACCGGAATATTTTCCTTCGCAACGCACCTATTCACTGTGCCAGAAGTTCAAAATTGTGAACAGAGGCTCCAAGTTGATGTTTTTGTGATATGAGGCTCTAGTTTTTTCCATTACATTAAAATTAATACATCACATTGCATATTGATTAATTGATTAATTGATTGATTGATTGATTGATTGATTTCACATTTCTAAAATACATCTAAATTACATCTGAAATATAATACAATGTTGCTAGTATAATGAAAATGAAATGCAAACCTTATTACGATAAGCGGAATTCAATCTAGTCTAAAATAGAAATAGTCAAAATATTTACACATGGTTTTAAATTTGGTTCTAAGAGGCATCAAGTGAGGATATCTGCTTAACCTCAATTGAAAGACTGTTCCAGATTTTTGCACCTATGAACGTGAAGCATTTTTGTCCAGTAGGAGAATTTTTAAGTGTTAGCCTTAAGTCCTTAAGTGTTGTGTTTCGTATGTTGCGTGAGGCACAGTCTGTGTTCTTGGTGAAAATTTCGCTGAGATGTTTGGGAGCATGGTCATGAAGTGGGACATGCATCTAGTATCTTTGAAATGGCAAATTTAAAAAATGAAGTAAGCAAAAACTTAAATATATTGGGCGACACATCAACCCCTTTCCTTTTTTTATATACTTTTTGCAAGGATTTGTGCCCTTTCGGATTTCATCATGTTTACCAAGCCTCTTCTTGAAACGTCAAGGTGTTGACTCTGGCCTCTTTTTAGAAAAGTAATATGGCGGCAGAAATTTTCCTTTTTAAGACGCATCAACGATTGAAGGCGCCTCAAGCTGCCAAGAATAGAATGGAAGAAGCTAATTAGCCGGTGATACGAATGGGTAAAGGAGGAAAGAAAGCACAGATCAAGCCTCGCGGGGAAAGAAAGGATGATTTGGAACGGAAGAGGGATGAGCGCGCAAGAAGGTCTGCTTTGCGGAAGGAAAGACAAGCAAAAACTTATTATTCGCTGGAAGATGATGAAGATTATGCTAGCTTTTGCAATCAGTTGCAAGTTGTGGGACTGAAGATCAAAGAAATCCCTGGTGATGGGTAAGAATAACAAAACAAAGTTATCAAATCTCAGTTTTTTGTTTTAATATTTAATTTTGTACTCAGAAGCTTGGTTTATTTTACCGAATTGAATTGTTATGACGATTCGAGCAATTCGAGTGGGAGTTTTAGGCTACAGTTGTTTCGAATCCCAATAATTATCAATAACACATTGGAATTAGGATGACTCATCTCATAAGGATGATTATGACCATCATCATCTTCATCATCATCTTAATCATCATCATCATTATTATTATCATTCATTATAATCACCACCACAATCATCATCATTATCTTCATCATTATCACCTTAATTATTATCAAAGTGATCATCATTTCCCATGAGGGCTTCTAACTTCAATAATGATGCTTAATCTGTGCTTGTTTATCAGTAAAAAACTTTCTCCTCTTCTTAAGCCACTATATTCCTTAAGCCACATGTTATAATCACAATATTACTATATTTTCTTTGTTTCATGACAGAAATTGTTTGTTCAGAGCTATTGCAGATCAACTTTTTGGTGATCATAACCAGCATGCGCAATTAAGACAAAGTACAGTCCAATATATGAGGGAGAATTCCTTTGATTTTGAGCCATTTCATGATGGAAACACTACCTTTAATGAATACTGTAAGTCTTTTATTTCGTATATAAGTTGTAAATCTGGAGTTTATTAGAGAATTGATTTAGACCCAGGGATCATCATAAGAGTTGTCCCAAAATGTTTGGTTTCATTCATCTTGTCGAAAAGTTTCAGAATCTTCTAAAGTTTAGTAGTCTCCAACATGTAGTGTTACTTTTTCTAAAATCTGTCTGTTACTTATTTAAAATTGGCAAAAAAATTTTGTGGGAATTTATTTTACTTACCCACCCCCCTAGCCTGCGCGCAGACTTTACAGTGTGGTGCTGCGGAGGAGAGGAAGGGACATCCTGTAAAGGACAACCTCCTTTTGATCACATTACAGGATGTCCTATCCTCTCCTTTGCAGCACCACACTGTAACGTCTGTGCAGAGGCTAAGCCCCCCTGGATTAGTGGCCCCACGACGCCCCCTGGGACAGCCTTGATGAAATTTACAAAATTCAACAAATCTTCAATCATTACATTATTCTCATAGTAGAGCTGCTTGGTAAGGATGGAACATATGCTGGAAATGATGCAATAGTTGCATTTGCCCGAAGCAATAATGTCGATATTGTAATCCATCAGCACTCTTCACCAAGATTTGTCATCAATGCTCCTGTTAATCCAAGAAATATCCAACTGCATTTGGCATATCACAACGGGGAGCATTACTCTTCTTTGAGAAGAATACGTGATACATCAGATGGCCCGGCCTATTTGAATCACAACACACAGTTTTTCCCGTCTCCAAAGAATTGCAAGGTATGCTAACATGACAAGGTAACCTTGTTGCATGGCCTGGTTGTTTAAAATGCAATCTGTTTCAATGCTTGTTGTTTTAGTTAAGTATGTAACGATTTTAAGATAATGTTAAATTCGATTGGGAACAGAAAAAAGATCATATTGACTGAATAAAGACATATATCACAAGGTCTTAACAGCTTATATTCTATCACCAGAGTTCGATTTTGAAGCTAAAAAATATATCTTAAAAGTCTTTATAGTTTCCATAATGTTTGTTCTTTTACATCCAATTTTTTCACTTCCTTTATATACCTCTTTATATACTGGTTTGGCGCAGTGGATTGGTCTTGTGACTTGTGACAAATGTGGTGAGCGCGGGTTCAATCGCCAAGTCGAGACTAAAAATTTACAATTGGGTAGCACCCTTATGGTTAGTATTTATTCTCCATGTCAGCCATGGCCTAATTGAATTAATTTATATATATTTATATATCCATGTATTTTTGACAGCCACAGCCAAAAGTAACATCAATGAAAACACCATCATCCAGTGCTGAAGAGAAATTGTCAGATTACCTTTCCACTGATTGCTGTTTATCAGAAACTGAGAGAAATGTCATGGAAAGTACAAGCTGTAAGGTAATCTATTTTTTTTAATACTATAGAGAATTATCGAATTTTCTACGTCGAATTATCGAAGTTGATTAATTCTACTTGGCCTGCAGGTCAATTTGTTGTTTCTGCATTCTGGTGAAGCCAGCCAGACTAGGTTTAAGAACGCCAAACATATCAGAAGCACAATAGGTGTAATTTATGGGTCTGAAGTTTAATAACGATTATTTTCCCCCATCAGGATCCGGAGCTGGTGAAGCAAGCTTTAGAAGAAAGTGGACAAGATGTGGATAGTGCTGTTGCGTATATTTTACAGTTGTTGTCATTAGACGAAGCTAGCGCTGTTGGTAAGTCAAAGCTCTAAGTAAATTCAATTGGAGATTTTGTTATGATAACTTAACTTTGTTATGACCCGTGACTTCCATAGGCCCTGTTTGCTTTTGCAATGCATATACACATATTTAATCCTCCGAATGTGGTGAGCGCGGGTCCGATCCCCAGGTCGAGACTTAAAATTTACAATTGGGTAGCACACTTATGGTTAGTATCTATACTCCATGTCAGCCATTGCCTATTTGAATTTATGTATAAAGCTTGGCTCTGATGAAGGCATTGAGCCGAAACAAGAAAAACAAGTCTCCCGGGGTGAGAACTGCGTAAAACCACACTGGAGTTTGGGGACTATTTCATTGTGCCTGTGTGGTATAGTGGATAGGTTGCTTGACTCCGGTGACGGCGAACAGGATTCGTTTCCCAGGTAGAGACTTTTAATTTACAATTGGGTAGCACCCTTATGGTTAAAATTTATACTCCATGTCAGCCATTGCCCAGTTGATTTAATACATACATATACTATGAAATAGTCTTGACGATAAAAAGTTTTTATGTTTTCCAGACTTTTAATTATGTTTTCTTCAAATTCTTCATCATTTTTTGCTTCATTTATTACACTTGCTTCTAGCATGCGTAGAACCAGAACAAAAATCTCTGCTGAATGCTGAAGAGCCAACGGCAAAGAATCCTAATACTGAAAGAAGCCAGCGAGTTCAGGTATGGTTTTCATTCCGTCTTCACTTGTCTTTAAAGGGACAAGTTAGTTACTATCAAATTCTAGGAAGATTAGAAGCTAAATGTATCAAGATTTTCAAGGACTGAGATGCCATCCAAGGGTCAATCCGTCTTAAGATTACACTACGTAAATACCATTAGAGCAATCTCCAACCTGATTCAATCTAATCCATTGTCGGATTGAACTTCACTTCCATCCAGATTGCGTTTATCTTACGTTGTTACAAATTTCGTAATCTTGGATTAAGTAACGAGGATTAGCGCAAAATTTGCGGTCGCATTTACGGCGCATCTTGCTCTACCAAGCTCCTTCACAGAAGAGGGTGGACTTGTTACATTTGAAACTTTGATATGCGAGTATCCTTTTTCGTATAAAAAACTCCTTTGGTTCACTCCTTTGGTTCGCTGTTAATGCTGCTTGGCAGAAAACATAGTTTATATTATTAGTCCAAGGAGGGACCATGTGGCCCAATATCATAAATCATAAATCTTTAAACCCCCTTGCAATCTGAGCAGACGCCTTTGATCTTACTGTACAGCTGAATGATCACCGGGGGCAAAGAGCTCAATGCTGACGTCTATGAATAATAGAAAATTGTTTTCTATTTAGAAACAAGCGCACCTCAGCAACAGGCAGCGAAAGGAACTTGCAAAACAGGCGAAAAAGAAACGGAGGCTGGAGGAACAGAAGAACCAGGCAAAACCGGCTGCTGACAACAGTTTGCTTTCTCAAGAGCATGAAAAAGACGTTGGAACTGTAAGCATTTGAAGAAAACGTGGAACGGGCATAACAAGTGCCGAAGAAGAGTAAACACCACCTTACGCAATGAATCAGACTGGCCTATTACAAGGAAAGAAAACTGGGTTAGGCAAATGACTAAATGACGAAGAGAAAACCTTATTGATGTAATATTGACAGGATGGAGAGGGTAGGAAATTTAACAAGTTGCTAGGAAGAATACAATCATGAGGAATTTGAAAAAGTTTCCCTGTAGAAGTGGGCCACGCACGCGGAAAGAAAGGAAAAATATTGCAAGCGATGGAATGAAAATATCAGCAGTTTCGAAGAAGATATGATGAAGAGAGTAGCGAATGAAACTCATCGCATAGAAAAGTACAAGCTGTAATGAACAAGTGAAAGGGTTACAAATGACAGAGAAATTAACTAAAAACCACAGAAAAGTGAGGAAGAAAGCGAAAATGTCACAAGGAATGACATAAAGGTGTTCAACTTATTATTTGAAAAAGGTATGAAGGTGGTAGAGCAAGCTAGTTGAAGTGATGTTGTAAAGTTCACTCAGTGATATTGAATGGAAAGGGACACAACCACTGAATACAAGAAGACAAAAACGATGCTGGAAAGAGACACTGACATAGCAGGAAAGAGAAATAATTTAGGAAAAAGTAGATGAAAATATCAACAGTTTTTATTTGAGGTAGACTGGACGAAGATTGTAGATGCAAGATCTCATCTTATGATGGACCTTTGCAATGAAGCATCGGCGAAATAATGCGAAACTGTCGAAGCTTAATTGAATTCGAAAGGAAATTAGAATCCATGATCTTTTTGTCCCTTCTGATTGTCGAATTTTACGTGCAGCAAACTTTGTTTTGGGAATATTCATACATGTACTATAATCACAATGTTGTGATTTTGAAACCTCTATCCCATTAAGTAATAACCTTATTTGCTTTCATAAAGCGCCAAAACTGTGACCGTGAACAGTTCAATTACCCAATCAATAATGCAATATGTGAAATTTTTTTAGTTTATATTCACACGCTACTCATCTTTTTCAAGACATCAGCTACAAGCAATCACTCGGATATCAGCTTAAATCTTTGTTGAAAATTGATTGGAAACGGAAGTGAGCTATTTTAAGGGTTAGAATTACATGAAAAATAACAAAATTCGAGTAACAAGGCTATTGGCTAGGAACTTTGTTCAAGAATGATCTGTGATACGAGTAGGCCATTTTCGTGTTCAAAATCCAATTCAACAAAGTGCCAAAATTTTACCTGAAAGTAAGGATATAGGCTTGCATTTTGACTTGCACATTTGATGACCAAGGAAGTGCCAAAATTTCACAGAAATTAAAGCTATCTGCGTGGAATTGTGATATAATTTTGATGACCAATGACATGCCAGAATTTTGCCAAAAAATAATGTTCGAGGCTTCGAATATTGATGAAATTTTTGTGACCAAAAAATATGCCAAAAATTGGTCCAAAAAGTCAAGCTTTATGCGTGAATTTTCACCAAATTTTATAATCAAAAAATTGCCTAATTTTTGCCAAAATGTAAGGCTATAGGCTTGGAATTTTCACCAAAATTTTATAATCAAAAAATTGCCTACTTTTTGCCAAAATGTAAGGCTATAGGCTTGGATTTTTCTCCAAAATTTTATAATCAAAAATTGCCTACTTTTTGCCAAAATGTAAGGCTATAGGCTTGGATTTTTCACCAAAATTTTATAATCAAAAAATTGCCTACTTTTTGTCAAAATGTAAGGCTATAGACTTGGATTTTTCTCCAAAATTTTATAATCAAAAATTGCCAAATTTTTACCAAAATGTAAGGCTATAGGCTTGGAATTTTCACCAAAATTTTATAATCAAACAATTGCCTACTTTTTGCCAAAATGTAAGGCTATAGGCTTGGATTTTTCTCCAAAATTTTATAATCAAAAATTGCCTACTTTTTGCCAAAATGTAAGGCTATAGGCTTGGAATTTTCACCAAAATTTTATAATCAAAAAAGAGCCTAAATTGTGCCAAAATGTAAGGCTATAGGCTTGGATTTTTCTCCAAAATTTTATAATCAAAAATTGCCTACTTTTTGCCAAAATGTAAGGCTATAGGCTTGGATTTTTCACCAAAATTTTATAATCAAAAAATTGCCTACTTTTTGTCAAAATGTAAGGCTATAGGCTTGGATTTTTCTCCAAAATTTTATAATCAAAAATTGCCTACTTTTTGCCAAAATGTAAGGCTATAGGCTTGGAATTTTCACCAAAATTTTATAATCAAAAAATTGCTTACTTTTTGTCAAAATGTAAGGCTATAGGCTTGGATTTTTCTCCAAAATTTTATAATCAAAAATTGCCTAATTTTAGTCAAAATGTAAGGCTATAGGCTTGGAATTTTCACCAAAATTTTATAATCAAAAATTGCCTAATTTTTGCCAAAATGTAAGGCTATAGGCTTGGAATTTTCTCCAAAATTTTATTATCAAAAATTGCCTAATTTTTGCCAAAATGTAAGGCTATAGGCTTGGAATTTTCACCAAAATTTTATAATCAAACAGTACCTAATTTTTGCCAAATTGTAAGGCTATAGGCATGGAATTTTCAGGAAAATTTTATAATCAAAAATTGCCTAATTTTTACCAAAATGTAAGGCTATAGGCTTGGAATTTTCACCAAAGTTTTATAATCAAACAGTACCTAATTTTTGCCAAATTGTAAGGCTATAGGCATGGAATTTTCAAGAAAATTTTATAATCAAAATTGCCTACTTTTCGCCAAAATGTAAGGCTATAGGCTTGGATTTTTCTTCAAAATTTTATTATCAAAAATTGCCTAATTTTTGCCAAAATGTATGGCTATAGGCTTGGATTTTTCGCCAAAACTTTAATATCGAAAATTGCCTACTTTTTGCCAAGATGTAAGGCTATAGGCTTGGAATTTTCACCAAAATTTTATAATCCAAAAAGAGACTAAATTTTGCCAAAATGTATGGCTATAGGCTTGGAATTTTTCTCCAAAATTTTATAATCAAAAATTGCCTACTTTTTGCCAAAATGTAAGGCTATAGGCTTGGAATTTTCACCAAAATTTTATAATCAAAAAAGAGCCTAAATTGTGCCAAAATGTAAGGCTATAGGCTTGGATTTTTCTCCAAAATTTTATAATCAAAAATTGCCTACTTTTTGCCAAAATGTAAGGCTATAGGCTTGGATTTTTCACCAAAATTTTATAATCAAAAAATTGCCTACTTTTTGTCAAAATGTAAGGCTATAGGCTTGGATTTTTCTCCAAAATTTTATAATCAAAAATTGCCTACTTTTTGCCAAAATGTAAGGCTATAGGCTTGGAATTTTCACCAAAATTTTATAATCAAAAAATTGCTTACTTTTTGTCAAAATGTAAGGCTATAGGCTTGGATTTTTCTCCAAAATTTTATAATCAAAAATTGCCTAATTTTAGTCAAAATGTAAGGCTATAGGCTTGGAATTTTCACCAAAATTTTATAATCAAAAATTGCCTAATTTTTGCCAAAATGTAAGGCTATAGGCTTGGAATTTTCACCAAAATTTTATAATCAAACAGTACCTAATTTTTGCCAAATTGTAAGGCTATAGGCATGGAATTTTCAGGAAAATTTTATAATCAAAAATTGCCTAATTTTTACCAAAATGTAAGGCTATAGGCTTGGAATTTTCACCAAACTTTTATAATCAAACAGTACCTAATTTTTGCCAAATTGTAAGGCTATAGGCATGGAATTTTCAAGAAAATTTTATAATCAAAATTGCCTACTTTTCGCCAAAATGTAAGGCTATAGGCTTGGATTTTTCTTCAAAATTTTATTATCAAAAATTGCCTAATTTTTGCCAAAATGTATGGCTATAGGCTTGGATTTTTCGCCAAAACTTTAATATCGAAAATTGCCTACTTTTTGCCAAGATGTAAGGCTATAGGCTTGGAATTTTCACCAAAATTTTATAATCCAAAAAGAGACTAAATTTTGCCAAAATGTATGGCTATAGGCTTGGAATTTTTCTCCAAAATTTTATTATCAAAAATTGCCTAATTTTTGTCAAAATGTAAGGCTATAGGCTTGGAATTTTCAGCAAAATTTTATAATCAAAAAATTGCTTACTTTTTGTCAAAATGTAAGGCTATAGGCTTGGATTTTTCTCCAAACTTTTATAATCAAAAATTGCCTAATTTTTGCCAAAATGTAAGGCTATAGGCTTGGAATTTTCACCAAAATTTTATAATCAAAAATTGCCTAATTTTTGCCAAAATGTATGGCTATAGGCTTGGATTTTTCGCCAAAACTTTAATATCAAAAATTGCCTACTTTTTGCCAAGATGTAAGGCTATAGGCTTGGAATTTTCACCAAAATTTTATAATCCAAAAAGAGACTAAATTTTGCCAAAATGTATGGCTATAGGCTTGGATTTTTCTCTAAAATTTTATTATCAAAAATTACCTAATTTTTGCCAAAATGTAAGGCTATAGGCTTGGAATTTTCACCAAAATTTTATAATCCAAAAAGAGACTAATTTTTGCCAAAATGTATGGCTATAGGCTTGGTTTTTTCTCCAAAATTTTATTATCAAAAATTGCCTAATTTTTGCCAAAATGTAAGGCTATAGGCTTGGAATTTTCACCAAAATTTTTATAATCCAAAAAAAGCCTAAATTTTGCCAAAATGTAAGCTATAGGCTTGGATTTTTCTCCAAAACTTTATTATCAAAAAATGCCGAATTTTTGCCAAAATGTAAGGCAATAGGCTTGGAATTTTCACAAAAATTTTATGATCAAAAGAGTGCCCAATTATTGCCAAAATGTGAGGCTATAGGCTTGACATTTTCAAGAACATTTTATAATAAAAAAATTGCCTAATTTTTGCCAAAATGTAAGGCTATCGGCTTGGATTTTTCACCAAAATTTTATAATCAAAAAAGTGCTTAATTGTTGCCAAAATGTAAGGCTATAGGCTTGGATTTTTGAACAAAATTTTATAATCAAAAAAGTGCTTAATTTTTGCCAAAATGTAAGGCTATAGGCTTGGATTTGTGAACAAAATTTTAAAATCAAAAAAGTGCTTAATTGTTGCCAAAATGTAAGGCTATGGGCTTGGAATTTTCACCAAAATTTTATTATCCAAAAAGTGCCTAAGTTTTGCCAAAATGTAAGGCTATAGGCTTGGAATTTTCACCAAAATTTTATAATCCAAAAAAAGCCTAAATTTTGCCAAAATGTAAGGCTATAGGCTTGGATTTTTCTCCAAAATTTTATTATCAAAAATTGCCTAATTTTTGCCAAGATGTAAGGCTATAGGCTTGGAATTTTCACCAAAATTTTATAATCCAAAAAAAGCCTAAATTTTGCCAAAATGTAAGGCTATAGGCTTGGATTTTTTCTCCAAAATTTTATTATCAAAAATTGCCTAATTTTTGCCAAAATGTAAGGCTATAGGCTTGGATTTTTCTCCAAAATTTTATTATCAAAAATTGCCTAATTTTTGCCAAGATGTAAGGCTATAGGCTTGGAATTTTCACCAAAATTTTATAATCCAAAAAAAGCCTAAATTTTGCCAAAATGTAAGGCTATAGGCTTGGATTTTTTCTCCAAAATTTTATTATCAAAAATTGCCTAATTTTTGCCAAAATGTAAGGCTATAGGCTTGGAATTTTCTCCAAAATTTTATTATCAAAAATTGCCTAATTTTTGCCAAAATGTAAGGCTGTAGGCTTGGATTTTTCTCCAAAATTTTATTATCAAAAATTGCCTAATTTTTGCCAAAATGTAAGGCTATAGGCATGGAATTTTCACCAAAATTTTATAATCAAAAATTGCCTAATTTTTGCCAAAATGTAAGGCTATAGGCTTGGAATTTTCACCAAAATTTTATAATCAAAAATTGCCTAATTTTTGCCAAAATGTAAGGCTATAGGCTTGGAATTTTCACCAAAATGTTTATAATCCAAAAGAAGCCTAAATTTTGCCAAAATGTAAGCTATAGGCTTGGATTTTTCTCCAAAACTTTAGTATCAAAAAATGCCGAATTTTTGCCAAAATGTAAGGCAATAGGCTTGGAATTTTCAAAAGATCAAAAGAGTGCCCAATTATTGCCAAAATGTGAGGCTATAGGCTTGACATTTTCAAGAACATTTTATAATAAAAAAATTGCCTAATTTTTGCCAAAATGTAAGGCAATAGGCTTGGATTTTTCACCAAAATTTTATGATCAAAAAAGTGTCTAATTTTTGGCAAAATGTAAGGCTATGGCCTGCATTTCCAACCAAAATTTGAAGATCAAAAAAGGGTTGAAATGTTGCCAAGAAGTAAGGCTATAGCCTAGAATTTTTCACCAAATTTCTATGAGGATAAAAGTGCCTAATTTTTGGCAGAAAGTAAGGCTATACGCTATCATTTTTCACCAAAATTTTAATGAGGAAAAAAGTGCCTAATTTTCTGCAAAATGGTATGCTATAGGCATGGATTGTTGAAAAAATCTTGATCATTAAAAAAGTTTTAAATTTTTACCAAAAGTAAGGCTAGAGGCTTGGATTTTTGACGAAATTTTGGTGGTAAAAGAACTGCATAAATTGCACCAAACAGTCAAGCTATATGCATGGATTCTTGAACAAATTTCGATGCTAAAAATGTGCGAAATTCTAACCAGAAAGTAAGGCTATAAGCTTGGATTTTTGAACAAATTTTTGTAATCAAAGAAATGAAAATTTTTGCCAAAAGTTAAGGCTATAGGCTTGGATTTGTCTCCAAAATATTTTGATCAAAATTTGAGGATCAAAGAAAGTGCCAAAATGTTGCCAAAAAGTAAGGCTTTAGCCTAGCATTTGAGCTTTGATTTGATAAACCAATTGTGATGCGCAAAAAAGGGCAAACTTTTTTCAAAAAATAAGGCTATAGGCTAGGATTTTGAAAAAATTTTGATATTCAAAAAGTGCCAAATTTGAACCAAAAACTAAGGCTAAAAGCTCGGATTTTTGACCATATATCGATGCTCAAAACGTTGCATCAATTTTACCAAAACGTCAGGCTATAAACTTGGGGGTTTGGAGCAAATTTGATGACCAAAAAGTGCTAAATATTAACGAAAAAGTAAATGTATAATCTTGGAATTTTGAACAAAATTTGGTTATCAAAAAAGTGCCATATATCACCAAAAAATTTAGACTATAGAATGGCAGTTTTGAACAAAATTTGATGGTCAAAAAACTGGAAAAATTTCGTCAAAAAGTAAGGCTATAGGCTTGGATTTTCCAACAAAATTTGGTGTCCAAAAAGTGCCCAAATTGTTCCAAAAAACTACAGCCATAGGCTTGGATTTTTATCTAAAATTTGGTGACCAAAAAGTGCAAAAGTTTTGCTGCCTAAAAGTAGGGTTATTTGCGTGGATATTTATTTTAATGAACGGAAACGGAAGTGGGCATTTTCATTGTTGAAGTTAAAAATGAAAATAGAGACAAATTTTTGCAAAAGCTTAGGGTATATCCTTGGATTTTTGGAACGAAAGTGAAAAAGTAATTCAATTCCTATTGTAGCGCAGCATCTATCGTGGAGCAGCGGCAGAGGTAGATGTACGAAGCAGCAAGAATGATACCTTTTGACTCATTGCATGGTATTTGAGTGGATACGATAGGCTTCGAGACGGTGTAAAAAACTTCTTTGGCAAAAATTTATGTTTACTCTCGAATGGTATTATAAAATAGCCTAAATATAAAAATGAAAATGGTTTTCTATCCTCGAGTGATAAAGTTAAACTGAAGTCTAATATAGACGCAATAAAAACTACATAGTCGATATAAAAATTTCCCATCTAAAAATGTAGAGTATTAAAACTTGTAAGAAAATGCTAAGTATAAATAATGGAAATATAAAAATGAAAAGAATGTGAAACACAAAATGCTATAGGAGAGAAAATCAGAAAATTATCTTGATTCAATCTAGTAATGAGCAGGAATCTTTGCTTTTTTTTCATACATCGTCAAGTTTTCTTTATTTACCACCAAGAAAGAGAGATCGGTCAGAACATACCTTCTGCCAAGCAAAAAGATTCAATGAAACGCTTCGCTTAGATTTTAACCTCGAAACTGTGTGCCAAAACATTCATCTAGAGGAAAATTGATCTCTTTTTCAAAAATTAGTCTCAAAATCTAGAAAAGCTCTCAAATTTAGGAGTGCATCACATTTAATTCAGGTGCACTTAGTCTTTTGTTTTCTGCATACACTTGATAAAATCTGCAGTCTAGAAAAACTATTTTTGCTTAGAAGTAAAAAATTAACGAAATGATAGATAATGCTATTGCCGAGGAACCTATTTACAGAAAGTAAAAAATGGTAATAAAATACTTCCTTAATTAACGGACCACTTCAGATAAACAAGGGTCGGAAGGTTTTATTTGCTTTTGGTGGTAGGAAATGCAAAATATCATGTCAAGGATGATATGCTGGGAGCTGAGAAAGATGAGTATGGAATGGAATATACTTCGTTCTAACTGTAATAGGGGGGGGGGTGCTTTAAGCTAAGGGAAGGTTAATGGATGGATTGTTGATCGAGGAAAGGTCAATCAAAGAAGGACATCGGTCGTTGTGGGCCGCTCAATTAAGGAATGGTCGATTGCGGCACAGCCGATTGAATACTGGTGACTCAAAGGGAGGTAATTGGGGGAGGGTCAATCAAGGAACGGTCGGTCATTTAAAGGGTATTTTATCAAGAGATCATCGATCATAGGTCATAGGTCATAGGTCAGTCTGTCCTTTGTCAATCGAAGGAGAGCAGTTAATCAAGGAAGCACAGTTTAAAAATCTTCGTTACAAAGTCTTTAAAAAACGGATATTTAGTTAAAATTTCCGAGTAACAACCGATTACAATAAGAACTATAATTTGTTAACATTTAAGATTTATATTAAAAACGTTACTATTAATTTTTTAATTTTTACCGTTTGCAGTGGTACTGAATTAAAAAACCGTGACTGGCGTAGCTCTGTCAATGACAGGGAATGCTCTGAACATCGTGCATATCAGTTCACAGCCATGATAAGGTTGAGCATCATTGAGTAGAGTACCAAAATTACGAAGCCGCAAAATCTATTTCTAGAATTGTTCTGTTTTGACTGTGCAAAAAACTGTTTTACTGTTTCACCCCAGAACGGGCCATGTGGCCCAGTAACAAACACTGTAAAAGATAACTTTACACGGGGTAAAGTACAAAAAATATTGTAAATGTTCTGATGGCAGTATTCCAAACTAGTTTCACCTAATTTTTTGACTATGGTTCCCCCTGAAAAGCATAGATTTATGTGAGTTTAACAGTTCAATGAAAATAAATCCGGTTGCAAAAATGTTAAACTTCAATCTGGTTCTACAAGTTATGAATCAAGAAAAAAGGGAACAGTGCTATTGTTAATATTGCATCCCAAATAATCAGAGCACATCAACTTCATTTAACCTTATTGATACACCCCTTTTTATTGCCCTAAATATATATTTTGTTATCTATCTCGTATCTTTAAGCTGATGATGGATCTTGATCCAAAACGTTCCGAACACGTCTTAGTTTTCTCTGGCTTGTCACGCTTAATTTTTTAATTGCTGTGTCACTCTCTGGACTTGTTATCAACAACAATATGTAATCAATAACGGAAACCAACAAACATGATCATCTTTGTTCCCGTCCCTGGTCTAAAATTCACCCTTCGCTTCCTACAAATGTCTCGACATCAACTTAAGTTGAATCTGTTATTCATGGAAAATGAATGCTGCATTTGTCTCAGTCATTTCACTGCGTTTTAAGTTTGGTTACGATACTTATGAACCACTCTAGAAACGCACAACCTCTAGAGTAAATCGCAGTCTCATTAAAACACAACATCCCATAAAAGTATCATAATATTCGACTGAAATTCTAGATAGGACTACTTCGCATTTTCTTCCAGAATCCATGACTAAAATGTGTTAATTCTAAACATAGACTGTGCTGACATCACCACTTTGGTACTCTTTTCTTCTATTTACAATCACGTCCCTTCTCGCCACCACTGGTGTCCTGCGTGGTCAGTTTCCGATGTAGTTACTTCCCCCATCTCATCATCGGGTTCGTAAGGCATACCTGCAATCGAGGCCCAACGAATTCGTTTTGGTGGTTAGACGAGACGAACTGAAAGACGCCCACAGAGCGATCGTCGCCAGCTATGCGAACAAGAAGTCCATAGTTAGGCACTCTTTTATATACTGCAATCCGCCATGATTTGACAGCAGACATCACATCAAGTTCAACCCATCTTGAAACCGAGGGTGATATTGTGACCGAGGATAACCTTGAATGCAGAGTGAATGTCCGTAAAAAACATGTTTTGGATGATGATATTTCGAAGAAAAGCAACTGTCTTCCAAAAGATAATACGAATTCAGGGAAGAAAAGAACCAAATAGAAACTAAGTTACTATTTAGATTTCTTATTTTTCCAGCGCAAATTAGGTTAACCCTTCACCCCTGGATGGACCATATGGCCCAATGATAAACACCGTGAAAGATAATTTTTCAGGGGGTAAAGTACAAAATATTGTGAATGTTCTGATGGGAGTATTCTATAATAGTTTACGCTTTCTCCTAATTTATTTGACTGTGCTACCCCCTGAAAGGCGTCGATTTATATAGGTTTTAACAGTTAAATAAAAAAAATATCCGGGTGCGCAAGGGTTCATTTTCAATGCTGAAGGTTGTATATCGTATTAAAAGAATGCTCAAATAAAAGCAAAATAAGAGTTAAAAAGAAACAAAACTGATGTTATCTGAAAAGATGATATGAAACAGCGAACTTACTTCTTCGGATGGACATCTTTTGATAAGTCTAAATGATCTCCATGCCACGGCATTCTACTCGTTACATTTGCACTCGACCACTGAGAGCTTGTCACGCGGTACACCTCAATTGTAATCGGAGTATCAGCATTCCTGGCTAGAATATTGAAACCCGGTCGTTCGGGTTTTCTGCTGACGTAAAAAAGTTGCAGTTTAGCTGAATGGATGATGTAGTACCTCTGTATTCGCTGTACATTAAACAAGAACAATGCACGTTTTCTGTAACCGCGGATACCTCTGCCAAGTTCGAGATATTCTTGTTTTGGCGTTTTAACGAATGGGTGATCTAAGACTGCGGACTCCAATACTGGGAAAGTGTATACCAGTGGTTCTCTTGGGTTGGGCACTGAAAAAAGTTTAATTATCAACTTCAATTAGCAATAAATATCAGTAAAAATAATTAGCAAGAGCAGGAAATACACTCTTTTTTTAAAAGAATACTTAATTTTTTGCTGAGCCTCAATATTTTTTTGCTATTTTGAGCGTTGGAATATTCTTAAATTATTCTTAGCGCGGCAGAAATACGGATATGGCAATAAATTGTTATTATTATCATCGATGCCAAAAACGCACACCTATTACAAATATGGTGGCTAACAGAACAAGTCATCAAAAATAATTGTTTCACAAGATCTTGAGCCTGACAATATTCTTAAAATATTTTCAAATTTCACTAGCTTTGAGCCTCATTATTCTTATAAAATTTATTCTTATTAAATAAAGAGTGTATTAAAATAGTTGAAGTTCAGCTTAAGAAAACATGCTAATTTCAAGATGAAATAATCAAAAACATAACGAAGAGAAAAAAATGGCATGAATTTTTTTGGAAAAGAATTTAAAAAAGAAATGAAATGAAAGATTTAGATGAAAGCATTAAGATAAATAAATACATTTTTAAGAAGTCTAAAAATCCGTTTTATACTTACCAACAATACCGATACCTCCTGCTGTATAGTACAATTTTGCTAGAAATAAAAAATAAAATTAATCAAACAATAACTAACTTTAAAAGGCAGTTAAAATTTCATTATTAGTTTATTTTCATCTGAATTTCATTCATCTTTTACTCTGTTTCTCTTATTACTCATTCGAATAACAAAAGGAAAACAATGGTGCGAGCTATCGAAGTGTTGTGACTTGAATTCCTCCTAGACGAATTCGCCCAACGAGACCAAAACTTTACCGTGTCTTCTTCTCGAGATGCTTCGCACCTCGCCATCATTTTTTGCGCAATCTTTTACGTGCTCCTTCGCAGTGGCACGTGACGTCGAATGCACATGCTCCTTTGCAGTAATCCATGAGGTGCACTTCCTGTGATTTCTATGGCCACTGGTGCAATCGAAAACCTGCACTACTGGCCACTTGCGAATGTGAGTGATGATGGTTCTTGTCTTTCAAAGGCTAATTCAACAGTCTGTCCACTCGGGATTCTGTCCACTCGGGATTCTGTCCACTCGGGTTCTGGTCCACTCGGGTTTTGGTCCACTGGGGCAAGCATTTGAAAAATTTTACCCTATTTTGCTATAAGAGTTAAAGATATAAGAGTTAAAGTTTTCACTTACGCGGAACTGTGCAGTTGAAGTCAATTGCTACTCTCTCATTGGGAAATCCTGTCGGGTCCTCTGGCTTCGGTGTCACTGGAAAAAATATAAAGAAAAATACATAAATAAATTCAATTTAATTTTTACTTCATTCCCCTTCATTTCAGTTCATCTTACTTCGTTTCATAGTCATCACTCTAGTTTTTTTTTATCGATCATACTTAAGCACACAACAAGCTTTCGCCTTCCAATATTTTAGTCCAGCATTGTTCCGAAAAGGAACTTAATAGCCAATTGGATAATTTTTAATAACTTATATGAGGAAAATCTATCAAAGATTCCTTGAATAAGTTTTAATTTTAACGAGTTTAACCACCCTAGCAAAATGATCTCTTCGTGAACAAGTAAAAGAAGTTCTTCACCACCCTAGCAATAAGAGAATAATCGATGAAGCCTTAGACAAAACAAACCTTGTCGTGGGAACTTGGCACATTTAACTCTAAAGCGATAATGACTGCACTTCGTTTCAACTTTCGCTTGTTCCGAATCCCGACAATAAACACCAAATCTCTGATCGCAAATCGTATTTTCTCCAGCATTTGTGTACGGCATTCCATCTAACGTTTGACATTGGATATCTGTTATTGAATCATTGCCGCAAATGTTACGGTCAATTTGCGACGCCCATGTACCAGTTGCAAGTCTGACTGTGCTTACCCATGCAGACCATTGTCCATTATCTGAAAAAAAGGAAATGCTGTTGGTCAGACTACATTTAACAGTAAGATGTAAGAAAGGATTGAAACATGGATCTGTTAGGCCAAATTAGGTGACAAATGAGGGTTAGTCTGCCTCTGCGGAGGCTTCGATCACGTGGTAAGCAACGCGTAAACAATGAGTCTAGGCAACCGGTCTCAATTTTGATTCGCTAAAAGTATAAAGGATATTTGTTTAACTTTTGTCTTCTTCGATTGCTGTCATAATATAATCGAATGTGATCGAGTGGATTATGTCATCACTTGAGCACACGGTGATTATTTTAGCTATTACAGAGCTACTTGTTGTGAAATGTTCCCATTGGATTCAAACGAAAGGCAAAAGACCAGAACTCGGGAACTACGAAATACCAAAACCGAACTACGTGTCCCGTTTTTACGAACAACATGTGGCCAAAAATGTTTTTCTTTTAGAGGGGCGACACTATCGAATGGCCTTGATGCAAAACCAAAATTTCCAAAAATTACAAACAATTTAAAACCTGTCTCGAAAACTCTAGAATATAAGGAACCTATTCCATTCCTGCCGACAATTATTTTTAACCATATACTTTTACTTTGTTATTTCTATCTTGTATATTGTATATTGTAAATTTTTTTAAGGGATTATGTTTTTTCGCACAGGGCAGCTTGTAAAGCATTTTATGTATAATTGATAGCTTTACCCTGGTTAAATAAATTAAAATGAAATGAAAATGAAAATGAAAACATAAGATCCCATGTTTACACTGCGAACGATTCACAAGAAGGGCCTGAAGAGCAACCAGGTATCATTCAAACAAATCTTATTGAGACAGATGCTATTCCTGGTATAAATACTACATGGTGTTACACACCGCCTTAATGAACAACTAAAGTACCCCTACAATTAGTATGTAACACGCTATGTAATACCATATAGTATTTACAAAAGTAATAAAATTATCAGCTGCTTGATATTTCTTCTTCTCCTTGAAACAGAAACTATTTACGAAAGTGCTTTTATTTGAGTCTTCTTTATTAGTTTCGACTGGGATAGACATTGCCTTTTGCTCCTCATGGTATCGTCCTTGAAGTGTTTTACAGTAGTTTGAGTATAGTAGAGTTTAACATTTATTATAACATTTTATATTGAAATAGAAAGCAAAAAGTATTGAAAAATTTTAGGGATGAGCTTTTGAATCCATTCACATAAAAATATGCATTATTTTCTGCCCATTAATCAACTCTAAATCAACTAGTTCGCAAGCATGTTTCAAAGATCATCAGAAATCAGTACGAGGCAGCTTTATGATAGCGAGACTGATCTTCATGTTCCTTTCAGAAGAATCGCACAACAATGCCTCTGGTACAAAGGTGCAAAATTATGTAACAATCAAAATGTAGAAGTTATGAAAGCCAACTTCATTGCCCTGATCAAGATACAAGTAAAAAATCCTTGGTTAATTCATAAATTTTTCTTTTACTTTGACGTCTTCAGACAATATTATAAACCCTGCCAAATTTTTTTAACGATATCATATATAACATATAACGATAAAATCTTAATTTTGCTTTTCTAAACAGGGCAGTCTATGAATCAGTTCAAACATACCCTTGATAAAGAACTGTAAATGAAGTGAATAAATGTTCGATAGTTACCTATTCTATCAGATATATATGAATTCTCTCTCCAGACTGCAATGTTAGGACCCTTGATTTCGTTACAAGATTTCCTATATTCAGGGATGTCAAACGCCACAAAAACATCTTTTTGAACAGAAACCATTCCCTTCATATTATCACACATAATCTTCGCCAAGTTGGTCTTTTTTATCTCTCGAAGTTCCAAAGACTTGAAGACGCCTCTGTTTTCGTAAAAGAATCTGTCACCGTCGCGGAGGCGCATGAATTGGTCGCGTAATAGACAACGGAACGTCGGGCCGACCATGGCTCCGTGAACCAAACTTTCCGCTAATCCCGCAACGAAAAGATCCGCGTGGTCCGTTCTGTCATTGTAAAGTTTCTTCAGAAGTTCGCGCGTCTCTTCGTCAGGTATCTCGTTAATGACATCATCGAACGAATATGAGTATGTTAGGTTACAAAACTCGCGCCAGTACGAATATCCTTGCAGGCCGTGGTCTCTTCCACGTTGAATGTTTATAGCAATTAGGTTAAGTCCGTGGGAAGCGCCTGGCCGCTGGAATAGCTGTGTCACAAGCCCCTTGGCCACTCTGCGGTCAGTGTTTTCGGAGTAGTTTCCAATGGCTCCAAACAAAAAGCGCTCGATGCCATGATCCAGAAGATATTTATTATTGAAGAACGCTTTAAAAAGCGGCAATTCTGGCGCAACTGGGTCGTAATTTGCGTTTAATTGCGACAAAGTTGGTCGCACTAAACTGTGGCCAAAGCGATACGCCGCCGCAGCAAATGAATTAGCGACCGTAGCATCGATATTCGGTTTGTAGCCAGAATACTTCGGCAAAGCATTGTTGCCGATGATTTTCGGTAGATATTCGTTATACGTGATATGCTGTATTTCGGCAATGACGATTTTTCTCGCTTCTTGGTATACTTTCTCGCCGCTCCAGTGTCGGTTGTAGCGCTTCAATAGCTTCGCGATGCGGTTATGCTCTCGAACCCAAAGAGTATGCATCGAAGCCAATAACATCTGTTCGTTGACGCGGCTATCACCGGCGGCAAAACAACCGCCGAAATCTAAGCAAAAATTATTGGGTGGATGGTCTACATGAGGTTCAAAGGGGAGAAATCCTTCGCCATTCATTTTCATTAGTCCACTATCTGCAAAACAATTTTATTTCTTATAAGATAGATATTTTATAATATTTTTTACTAAATCTGTAGACAGTTTTGTTACACCCTTTGTGGGCCCTACGGTACAGCACAGAGCTTGTCTGAGACACAACGCTCGCCATGCTGTCAGATCACTTTTAAGAGTTGTTTGTGGGGTCCTGTATATATATCAAGATACATGGTACGGCTTCAGTGTTTAAATAAGCAAATTAAGGAATGTAACTATTAACAAAACAAGTGAGTATTAACTTTGGAGAATTCGTTGGAAAGCGCAGTGTGACATTTGACAGAAGGATGAAGAAATTATTGTAAATTTCCTTTAATCGATTTTTTATACTGTTAAAAATAGAATGACAATTCAAGGAGACTCAAACGGTAGTTGACGACACAGATAAAAATACACATAGTTGAATTGTGTCTCTTCAATAGCGTATCTGCAGTGACGAACAGAATACTTCGTAATTCCAATTTAAATCTAAGACCCCCAAGAATGAAAAACAAATTTGGGCAAAACAGCTTTGCATACAGGGAGCTACGATTTGGAACCACTACCTAATGTTGGTAAAATAGCTCATACTTTTCCATCTTTTAAAGTGAAGCTAAAAGCCATGCTCGCATAGCACCATTCGTCTTTGTGCTACTTTTTCATTTTCTTATGCTGATATATAATGTTGCATTTTTTGTATTTTAACTAGGACGATGTATTTTTAATTGTATATTTTCGTTTTCTTATTAAAGGAGGGCCCCTTGAAGACCAGCGTTGCTAAAGGTTTTCGTTATGCCAACTAACCAGAATGCAGAGCATGGCAATGGCACACCCATGATAATTCTTAAATGCCTAAGAAAGCGCAACTGGGCGCCCCTCAGATTTTGAAGTTTTTGTATTTGTGCAATGGTACCCATAGTGTAGTGCCACACCTTACGATTTTTGCACCGTTTTAGCGCACCCGCACCTGAGATGCGGGACTGTTTTCGCACCCATACTCTGCAAACTGGCCGACTCACACAAAATTTGAGGGGGGGGGGGGTTAGCGCCCTCCTTCAGCAGCACCCCAACGGCTACTCTAGTTGGATTATCTAAAAATGACATAATAAATGAAGTGCTTACCATTCAATGCACGCAGTTTCTCAGCTTGCTGTTTTGACGAACCGTACACTGCACTTCCATCTAAAAATGACGTCACTGTGTTGAGCTGTTGCCTCGGTTCGATTCTGTCTTTAGTCGTCTGACACGCCGCGGCTGACCTGATAAAAAGCGTACACTCGCCTGTGGCCCGTGGATACATTATAGGAAAGCAGGGCTGTTCAAAGTCACTGGCTGACCAGTCGCACCTGTCATGAGAAAAAGAACGGACATTTTTTCATAATGGACAAAACAAGTTACGAAATATGAAAGAGATCTTTTAGAAAGCGGGAAGCTCGAAACTAATGTAAATACATCGAATACTTTGCCAAGTACAAGTCAACTAAGAATATGTGTTAAAGAATACTCGAATTTAAATACCTATTTTATTGCCTAAGTATCAAATTAAGGAAGGAAGGAAGGAAGGAAGGAAGGAAGGAAGGAAGGAAGGAAGGAAGGAAGGAAGGAAGGAAGGAAGGAAGGAAGGAAGGAAGGAAGGAAGGAAGGAAGGAAGGAAGGAAGGAAGGAAGGAAGGAAGGAAGGAAGGAAGGAAGGAAGGAAGGAGGATGTAGCGAAGATTTAACAGTAATTACTTTGGGAGTGTGCATCTTCGACCACCTTCACTTTCTGCTGTGAATGTAATATCATGATCAACAAACTGTCCCCATACCATCAGCATGTGCGAGAAGACACCTGAACGACCTTTAGACTTTGATTCAATGACGATAAGTTCATCGACAATTTGATGAGGTGTTGCGATATTTGGAGCTTCTGGGGTGTTAGGAAAGCCAATAGGGTCAGATAAACCATCGATGTCGTAGTAACTAGCGGCTAAAAGAATACGATAAAATAAGCATGCTCACTCAGGAGCATGATAGAAAAAAGATGCTCACTAAAGAATGGGATCAAACAAGCATGCTCATCTAGGAATATGATAAATTAAGCAAGCTCACTTAGAAGCATGATAAAATAAGCATGCTCACTAAAGATTACAATAAAATAAGCATGCTCACTCAGAAGCAAGATCAGATACGCATGCTCATTTAAGAATATGATAAAGTAAGCATGCTCATTTAGAAACATAAGCATGCTAACTTACGGATTAATCTTTGGAAGGCAACTGACGCAGCTCCCCATGATGGATTCTTTATATTGTTGCACGTTCCATCATATGTCCGGTACTTGGCGTGGAAAGTTGTGTCTTTACAGTTTGGCTTCGTCACAACATCAACACATTTTGATGCATCGACAATTTCTGATAGTTTTTCAGATGGTAAAATCTGGCCTGCTTTGATCCGCAAAATGATCGGCTCTCTGCTCCGTGCATGTGCTTTCGAATAAAAAGTTTACCCAATTATTCTTTCGTATAGCAAAATTAAAAATTGTTAGAAATCATAACGAAATATAGTACAAAAGTTTCAAAGTTGTGGTTTATGGTCTGTTACTAGCCACGGGCTATTCTACCGACTTTATACTTTATACTTTATACTTTCCCCCGTCGCTATATGTGACCGCACATTGCAGGGTACAGCCACAGACGGCGCTTATAACTACAGACCAGGTACCTATCTAGATAGGTACCCGGTTCGAATCCTCGTCCTTACCATTTATGAGGATAGCTCCCTTGGGCATGCTGTTAACACAAATTGTTCCTCTCTCTACCCCGGAGTATAAATGGGTACCTGATCCTTTATTGTAAAAGTATCTAGATATTACTCTGGGCCTAGTAGCTATTCTATTTCAGTTTTATACTTTAGTTTAGTACGCATAAATTAACTAAAATTTAGCTTACAGTTAAGCGCTTGCTATAAAGAAATTATCAATAATAACGGAAACATTTTTCATTTTATATAAAGCAACTAAAATATACATCACTATATAACTTGTTGTTTGTACTGGAATTGCATATGCGCCGAGTTGCAGCGAATAAAAAGAATTGATAAGAAAAGCGAAATATCACCAAATTAATATGAGAAAAGTCAGGACCAGCCCATTCCTTATTCCTTAGACAAAATATAAAGTAAGTTGTGGGTATAATTATGAAGGAAAGTTGGTTGAGCAAGAAGTTGAGCTGTTTTTTGTAGAAACTTAGTTCGTTACACATTTCTATAAAAGACTGAGAAGAAGGACAAAAAATGCCAAATGAACCCATAGAAAAATTTATGAATGCAACAGAACTGTAATAATAATAATAATAACTTTCGTTCAGAGCTGCAAAAATCTGGAACAGTCTTTTAACTGAGGCTTAGCAGGCATTTTCACTTGGTGCCTTCAAGAATTAAATTTAAAACCATGTGTACATAGTTCAGACTATTTTTATTTAAGACTAGATTAAATTCCACTTGCTGCATATCATTTGCAATCACACTAACTTGGCCTAAAACAGTGTTTATTAAACAAACATTGATTTTCTCAATAACTTTCGATGAAATTCACATTAAAATGCTTTAATACGACGTAAAGTACAGAACTACAATAAAACCAAGCCATTTTTCCATTGAATAACTGCTTGTTTTTCAGAAATACTAATTAGGTTTGTCTTTTATCTATTTTTCATTAACAACATTTATTTTAGCATTTTATTTTATATCTTATTCATTTAATAATGTATATATAATTACTGTCAGTATTCATTTTAGCAGTTGGCTTGGATTAGCTTGTATAGTAGTGTTTCTATTATTTACTGTACATAGTTATGTAGCACCAACTTTAAATAAATTGATTATCATTATAACTATATATATTTTAATCTTTTTAGACAAATTTTAGATTTAGGGCACCATGAAAATCAGCATTTGCTGAAGGGTTCCCCTACTTAAAAATTTTAAATCAAATCAAAGCAAAATCAAATAACAATAGAAGATAACTCACATCCAAAAGTTCTTCGTACTTCTTCTTGCACTTTATGCATCACTGTATCAAAAAATAACTTTGCTTTCGATATTTTCCGAGCTTGCTCATTCGGAATTCTAAACAGGCGGTGCAAGCCAAAGGGATTCACTTTTCCCCTTTGCTCCTTCGAAGAGAACCTCGCACGGTCAGTAAACACGCCCGTATCTTTTGAAATTTCTCGGCTAACAGCAGCCAACATTTTTTTGGTTAGAAATCCTTCGCCTGGATAAGTAGGCAGCATAATGACAGTTACAGTTGCTTGCCACGTGACAATTTTCAACCCGATTGCTCTGTGCACGAATACGTCAAGATTCTGTCTCCAAACCCGATTTTTTGTCGGCTTGGGAAGTACCGATTTGACAAATATGTTTCCGTTAGTTTCTTCAATGCCAAAATAAGCGTTGCTTTGCGCCATTTGAAACCGGAAAACTGTGTCGGGTCCGTTTTTGTACCGACTTTTCAGGTTGAAGATTCTATGTTCAACAGGGAGCCCGTAATATATCAAAACTGTGAAAAATCGCCCGCTAAAGTCGGCCTCTGTTCCGTTGACGTCAATCTTTACTTTAACTTTTGCGGCGATGAAATGGTCGAGTTTTCCTTCAACAATAACTTCATAGCTCTTTGCAGTGTTTTGGAACAAGTACTAAAGAAAATGAAGGATGAAATTACTCAAATGAATGCTTCATTTAACTCATAGCCCCCTACAGATGCCATATTGCGCAGTATAAGTTACTTCAAAGAAATACCTGGGGTCAACGATGTCAAGATTTGCAAAGTTGATCAGACAACTTCCACTGCATGTCAGTGAAAACAAGGATATTTCCTGTATCTATGTACCCCCATGCAACAATTGTTTCTACATTTATTTGTATGTGAGTTCCAAATGGTTCAGGGGGCAATGAGTTAAGCATTATAGCAATAAAATAGCGAAGAATGTGTCGGGACCTTGTAACTGGGGCGTCGTTTTTGTTTGGTTGTTGTCTGATCACATAAAACCAGACTGGTCACATGAAAGGAGACAGACCCCTTGCAGAGATTGGCTATTTAGCTTAACTCAATGCATTTACGTTTCGGTTAGCTTAAATTGGCACACTAGCTTGCAAAGCGCAAATCTCAAAAAAAACAATTATTATGATGATTTTTAGTACTATTGATATATTTTATCATTACTTGTCTAAAAAAGAAACAGTTAAAGGCTACGTTTACACGGGCAAAAGTGGATCGGATCCAAACTGGATCTGATCTACGTTTGGTTCGGACATGGTTCGGATCTAAATTGGATCTACTTTGAAAGAGATCCAGAAGTAGGTCGGATAGCGGACCAGAGCTGGATCGGATCTGCGATATCTCTTGTAAACAACGCAAGGCGTATCCGTACCAAACGTAGATCGAATCCAGTTTAGATGCGATCCACTTCTGCTCGACTAAACGAAGCCTAAATATTGCATATTGCAAGGTGGTTTATTGTTAAAGTATAGATAAGTAAACAACTACATCATATTCACAAGCGCTTTGCAATCAAAAACGTAAAAAAAACCTCAACGGGGATTCATTACTTTGTTATAAAAACAAACCTATTTTATGATTATAATGGTTGTAAACAATATAAAATTCTATCGAGAACAGAGAAGTGAAAACGATGGTCAAGCAAGATAAAGAACAATGGTCACGAAGGATTAATGAATTATTATTCAATAAAGCGTGAAAATATTCAAAAAAGTAAACCATGAGTCAAAATAAACAAGCTGCAAACTCGCAAATCAAACCTAGTAGAGAGATCAAACAACACATCACCGCGACCAAATATTAAGTACGATATACAGAAGGCAGGCTTTGGTGAGAAAAGCGAAATCGAAAGAGGTACGTTATTAACAGGCCTAGACGATAGAAGAGTACAAAAGTTTGCGCAGTTACGAAAAGGTTTTCATTTTTTTTCATTTTAACATTATTAAGGAACGTTAGACCGTCAGATTTTCAAGAGGCCGTACTATGAAATTTAATTAAAATGCTTCGATATCCTGCTTCTAGTAAGGTTCACCTAGAGTTTCATACTACATAAAGCGGCTTGGTGCACCCGAGAGAATCAGATGTGTACGCCGTGCACCCCTCATTTTTGCCTTGCACGCGCGAGATCTCGACGAGTTCTGCCATGTTCTGCAGACTGACATCTATCTTGGTCTTAGAAGAAGATGAAAAGGGAGTTTGTTTGACCTTGCGGCTAAGTTTGTTCCAAGTTTTCTTTCCACAAAACGCAAACCCAATGAATTTTTATATGATTATCTTCTAATGCTTGTATATTTAAGTTTACGTAAAGAGATTTTTCAGCATGCTCCCGCAGCAACATTATTTTCCCGCAGCACTCACGCGCTACCGCAGAAGCTATGCTATCCCCTGACAGTAAAATTGTGTTCTTAAAGTTAAACTTGGAGGGGAACTGCCTAATGCTTTGTATACAAAAATAACCTGATAATAGCATGCAAAATAACAACAAAAAATAAAAACAATTTCAAAGTTTTAGAATTAGAGATGTAGTTATATCTATAAAATTATATTACTAAAACAAAATCTTTTATCAATTTCAGAACAGGCAGAGCTACAGAAATGTTGCAGCCACGGGTGAGGCCAAACATAACTAACACCAAAAATGACACTGCAGGTAGAGAAGGTCCAATACCAAAAATCTTGGGATTTAATGTCGCAAACATCGTCATTTGCTTTGCCGCACTTCTCTTAAATCTAGCCGAGGTGGCCTTGATCTTACGCAAACGGCAGTTCAAAGCATTCGAACGTGTCCTCTTGAGTTTATGCGTAGCCGACATCATAGTCGTCTTGCTTTACATTATTCAAAAATTTTACGAAAACGACCATGGGAGACCAATTTATGACATCGAGTTGCAACACCTGGTCAATTTTCCACTGGAGATATTCTCTGTGATGTCATCGATAACTAACATCATAGTATTGGGCGTAGATCGTTTGATAGCTGTGAAATACCCTTTGAAGCATGGAATATGGATAACAACAAAGAAAATCAATATTTTGATAGCCGCTGCTTGGATTGGCAGTGTTGCCCTTTCAGTTCTAGCAAACGCAAATCGATTTGCGCACCCAGATGTTAAGAGCGACGATTCCAAATTTACTGCAACCCGTATTTTCTCCGGTTTATTATTTTCTTCCGGACTCATCATCACGGTAATTTATGCAGCGATTATTCATACAGTGGTGAAGCGCAGCAAAAAGATGAAGAAGATGCAGAGCAGCGGAGGAGCTGAACGACAATCAAGAAGTGATGAAATACCCGTCACTATCACGTGTGTTTTGGTTGTTGTTGCTTTCACAATCTGCTCCTATCCATTTGCTATAGATATATTGATAAATAGAACAAATCCCAGCATTCCGTTCAAGCCTATTCTGCTAAATGCATTATTGGATCCCTTGGTGTATTTTTTCAAGGGTTATCTCCAAAGGAAATTGAAGAACACAAAATCGAATAACCAGGTTGAAACTAAGTTATCCTCCATCGGAACGGATGCGAACCAGAACTAACTATGACCGATGTGCTTAACAGAAAATTAACGTGAGAAAATTGCACTGGGTAAAAAAAAAATTTGAACGAAGATCGTGAGGAATATTAAAACTGAACATGTCCCATTATTTTTAATTAAAAAAGTATGTAAACAAACTATCCTATGTTCAATTTACTGTGATAATTAAGTCAAACGTCATGTATCATGTATTTAATTCAAGGCATTTAATTCGGCACTTGATAAATGCGACGTTTGAACCAGGCCTAAAGAAGTGCGTTACTCAGTAGCTGATTTGAAATCAAATAAGTGTGACCTTGATACAACAACTTAAATTGCACAGATTCAAATAATGATTTGTATATAAATGCAATTGCATGAGTGAAACAGTTTAATGGTATGAACAACTCCGAATGTCTGAAGATCGCATCAAGCGTGATACTTAAATAACAACTTCAACCGTCGTGCTCTGTTATTAAGTTTTGATAATGATATTGATATTGCTAGTCCGAAGTAAGCTACCTTGGTAACTCACCTTTTTCGTGAGGATCACACCACTCTTTTCTTCGATTTTGAAAACATCGACAACCTGATTATCATCGCTTATCTGCTTAATTATCGAATACTTAACAGCTTTCTCAGCAGCTCTCCCACTAGAATCAACAGCCTTGGCAGTGATTGTCTTTACTGTGGTATGCAAAGGCGTATCATAAGGGAGGGTTTCATGGTACACCATCTGGTTGTTGCTGTTGACGACACCACCATCAAAAAGGATGCGATATGTCACATCTGCAAAATTATAGATGATAATAAAGGGTAACGTTTCTCAGCATAATATTCATTGCAAAATAAAACAAACAACCTATCATATATAAATAAATCTAAAATACTAACTCATGTATAATGTACAATACAAATAAAATATAGAATAATAATGAATGAAATACTACGATATGATATGATATGATGTGATGTGATGTGATGTGATGTGATGTGATGTGATGTGATGTGATGTGATGTGATGTGATGTGGTATGATGTGATGTGGTGTGATTTTGATTTGATATGATATGGTATGTTATAATTTTGTTTTTGAAAGTGCAATCACATTAAGACATCAAAAGAGCTACTCACTTCCCGTGCATTTCTTGTGCGAAGCATCAAGTTTCAAACCATATGGGCAGATACATCTGTAGGATCCTTCAAGATTTTCACAATAATGGCTGCAGCCATGATAAATTTTTCCTTTAGAGCATTCGTTAACGTCTGAAAAATGGAAATTTCAGTCAAATAAGCATGCTCTCTCCGATTAATTTCTTCTTTACTCTACTCATTATCATACTAAACATTTCATCTTTCAGCGTTTAGATGTTCAGATAAAATGTAAAAAATAATTCGTTTCATCTATTTGCATTGCGTATTATTAACTAGTATTGAAATCTATCTATCCTTGCACCCATTTGATGAAAAAATTCGATTTATTAGAGCTTCAAAATTCTCAAAAACGTTCGGTTTCAAGCCTGAAATTATTCTTCAAACGTTCTAAATTGAATCAATTCGAAATCTGCTTTGGAATGTAAAATTTTTTTGATAAGGATGACGACAAATGGAGACATTTGATATGTTTTCATGCTGATTTTACTGATATCTAGCGTCTTTACAACGGTGATCATTGCAAGGGGGTACAAAGGTTGATGATTTCGGAGCAAAGAATCTTTATACATGTTAAGAAGCAAGTGTATTCAGATATTAAAGGGTGAACTCAACCCATTTTAAGATCTAACCCGACCCGGCTGGAGGTTACTGGACCAATTGATCCTTCCATGTTGATCCTTCCTTCCATGGATGAAGGGTTAAGCGATTTATTACTTTAAGTGACAACAACCCTCTAGATTCTTATATAATTTGACTTAACCCTTTCACCCCTGGACGGGCCATATGGCCCAATGACAAACACCGTAAAAATAATTTTTCCAGGGGGTCAAGTATAAAACATTGTAAATGTTTTGATGGAAGTTTTCTATAATAATTTACGTTTTCACTTCATTCATGTGACTATGCCACCCCCTGAAAAGCGTAGATTTTTATAGGTTTTGATAGTTAAGTTTAAATAAATACGGGTGCGAAAAGGTTAATGGGAAGATTATTGATTACAGTGGGCCCTTGGAAACAAGCTCTCGAGCTGTAGGGAAAGAAAAACACATTTGGATTATTATAAGATATAAATGAAATGAACTGAAAATGCATAATACCAATGCATGACTTCTGATTGGCTGCTAGATGGTAGCCAAGTCTACAGGAGCATTCATAGCTACCGGGTGTATTAATACAAGTGTGTTGGCAGCTGACCCCTCTGTAACGCGGCGAACATTCGTCCACATCTAGAAAAGCAATCCAAAATTGGAAAATTCAGTTTCACAAAACCAAGTGGATAAATTATTAAATAGTAAAAATGTCTCTAACATTTGATATAACATTTGTCAATGTGAAAAATAAGGATTTTTTGTCCTATCGCGGAAGCTGTTCTATGATGAAACCTGTTCTGTGATGGAAGGTGATCTGTGATGGAAGCTGCCCAATGGCAGAGGCTGTCCAGTGACAGAAGCTGCCCATTGGCGGAGGTTGTCCAGTGACGGAAGCTGCCTAATGGTGGAAGCTGTCATGTGATGGAAACGTCCTAAGGTGGAAGCTGTCTAATTCCATAACCTGTCCTATCACAGAAGCTGTCCTATGGCCGAGGCTTTCTAATGGCAGAAGCTGTCCCAAGGTGGAAGCTGGCCTATGACAGAGGCTGTCCTATGGTGGAAACTGTCCTTGGTGGAAGCTATCCGATGGTGGTAGCTGTCTCGTGATGGAAGCTGCCCTAAGGCAGAAGCTATCATATGGAGGAAGCTGTCCTTTGGCGTAATCACACTTTGTGTGTAGGAATTGAGAGAGGTTCTTAGACACCTAGTATCCTTAAGTATGATATTTAATAAAAACACACTTACCTACCGAAGAATATTTTGCTCTAAATCCGATTTGATTCTGATCTCTCACATGATCGGCACGAAACTTTATCCATAATTCGTTAGTTGGCGACGATATACTCCCGGTCGGGGCATCTCCTCCACACAAGATGATAGAATGAGGGAAAGCAACGTCATTTACCGAGCTAATAATAATAATAATGGAAACATTTCAGTTTATATTCAAAAACTAAATCACAAACCTCAATATCTAGGCAGTTTGTACTGGCATGCCAAGTTATAATAATTGAAAATGATTATAAAGTAAAGGTCAAGCAATTTTGATTTAAGTAAAGGTCTAGATCAGTTCACCCCTTATTTCTGCGGCAAAATATAAAATAAGTTGTGCGTATAATTATGTTAGTTGAGCAAGAAGTGGAGATGATTTTATTGAAACTTCACTACACATCTTAATAAAAGACCGAGGGGAAGGAATGAAAATGATAATGGAAACTTTTCATCTATAATAAATCTAAAATATAATTACAAATCTCACTATTACAAGGTAATTTGCAATCGGCAAGCTTGGGTTTACAATAAAAAAGTAAATCACAAGTGTCAAAAGATCAAACTGAGAAAACAAAATAAATAAATAAATTCGAAATGGGAGAAGTACTGGGTTTGTCCATGTCCTATTTCTAGAACAGAAGATAAAGTAAGTGGTACAAAAAATAATAATAATAGTAATAATAATAATAATAATAATAATAGTAATAAGAATAATAATAATAATAGAAATAATAATAATAATAATAGTAATAATAATAATAAAAATAATAATAATAATAATAATAGAAATAATAATAATAATAATAATAATAATAATAATTATAAAAATAATAATAATAATAATAATAATAATAATAATAATAATAATAATAGAAATAATAATAATAATAATTGTAATAATAATAATAATAATAATAATAATAATAATAATAATAATAATAATAATAATAATAATAATAATAGAAATAATAATAATAGTAATAATAATTATAAAAATAGAAATAATAATAATAATAATAATAATAATAATAATAATAATAATAATAAAAGAAATAATAATAATAATAATTGTAATAATAATAATAATAATAATAATAATAATAATAATAATAATAATAATAGAAATAATAATAATAATAATAGTAATAATAATAATAAAAATAATAATAATAGTAATAATAATAATAATAGTAATAATAAAAATAGTAATAATAATAATAATAGTAATAATAATAATAATTATAATAATTTTTTCAAACTTCATTTCATTCAATATTATTCAACAACAAATACAAATCTCTCTGTAAGGTAATCTGTACTTGGCTGGCTATAGATACAATGTTATATACTCTTTACATTAAAAAAATATATATATATATAAATATCAGTAGCAAAGAAGTTCAGGGTTGGTCCACTGTTTGTTTCTCATACAGAAGATGTAATATGTCGTGCGAATGATAATTGAAGACATTGTTGAAATGACAAAGTTACGATGGTATTCATCTATGCCTACTTCTTTGCACATAATAATAATAATAATAATAATTATAATAATGATGGTCCTTATTGTTGGCTATTTGACTGTAGCTATTTTGCTTCAATTATAGTAATAATAATAAAAACAAATGTATTTTCATTGATATGTCTGTGCCATCTGAAAGAAATGTCGCTAATAAAGAAACAGAAAAACTGTCAAAGTACAAAGACCTAGAAAAAGAAGTAAGCAAAATTTGGAACATGAAAACGACTACTGTCCCTGTTATCGTTGGAGCCCTGGGCCTTATCAGAGAATGGATGATCACGTGTCAAAGATTCCTGGAAGGATCTGCATCGAAGAAATCTAGAAGATTGTCTTACTAGGAATATCACACATTCTGAGGAGAGCTCAATCTATAACCTTCGGAAGGACTGGACTTAAATCCTTAGGACCATAGTTTGGTCGTGGCCCTTTAAAAAAAGGCACAATAAACTGAAAGACACAATAAAATAATAATAATAATGATAAGAATATTTGAAGAAGAAATTTGCAAACAAGCCAAGATTTTGGGTCATATTTCTGCAACATTGTGACATCACAACATATCTCTGCAACATTTTTGGGCATATCTTGAAGTAGAAACAAGCAAAGATTTAGGGGCATATCTCTGCACAAAAGTTTTAGCAAGGAAACATAAAAGTCTTTCGGGTCTTCAAAGTTCTTGACGAGTTGCTTGCACCACGTTTTTCAGTCGTTTGGGTCTCTTCAAACAGCCCAAGCGACTCAAAAGACCAAAAAGGCCTAAACTGCCAAAACGACCCAAATGACTAGCTGGATATCAGGTATAAAGAGTAATCCACTCTCGTGTGCACGTTTTCATAATTTGACCCACTCAGTCAATCGATGGCTTTAAAGATGAACGGTATTCATTAAAAGTTGATATCTTATTTTAGCAAAACCACAGTTTACGTTGAGACGACAAAATGAATTCGATATGATATCAACACCACTTTAGCATTGCCGAAGGTCAAACGTTTGTACAGATTAGGAGAACATCTCATTTTAAAACTGGATTCTGAGTTAACCTTCAACCACATGTTAATTACAATATTCCACATTGTAGACCAGGACACTATCCAATTTCATATTCATCAGTTTACTCTGTAGACGCAATTACTGATTCAAAAAATATCCCTTTCGAAGTTGTTGGAACAATAACCACAATTTTTGGCTTCTATCTAAAGCGTTCCTCTCCCCTGCAAAACAATGTTGCTAAAACATCGTTGCATGGCAACTTTTTGACTTAAACTAATTGTAAACAAAAGGTAAGGTGTTGGCCTTTGCAAACAACATTGTTTTATTTGGGAAGGTGGGTGTTTCTATCGCTATGAGCCCAAAATTACATTGCAGTCAGTAAAGCATTGCTTTCAAAAGATATTCCATCGCATTTTGGCAGGGTTTGTAGAAACACTATCATTGCAGAACATTGTTTTTGTAATTTTCCGAACCACTAAATTTCTCATTGAGCAGTTCTAGAGGCCGACTCTATCGAGTGAAATGCAGCCTCACACTTAGAATGTGGAATGCTGCAATGGAAATCAATCTCAAGCCATCAACCTGAATTAAAAGACAATTCTGTTGTCAGCTTTCCGTCCCTTTCTTCTTCTCAAAAGAAATCTTCACACCTTTCTTCGGTTGCAATATAAATTCCAACAGCATCTACAGCCAATCGCCTGTCACAGTCCATACCTACTTTTCACACCAACAATAGCTACAATGTACTTTTGTCTGCTTTTATTGATTGTACCATTCTTCAAATACAATAGCTTAAGAATGTGTTGCATGCCAACAAGGCAAAACCTTTACATGAATATTTCTTTCTGTCTCTTTCTGCATTAACCCTTTCACCCCTGGACGGGACATATGGCCGTATTGTTGGTCACCGTTGGTCACCGTATAAATCAATTTTTCAGGGGGTAAAGTACAAAATATTGTAAATGTTTGGATGGAAGTTTTCTATAAAAGTTAACGCTTTCACCTATTTTTTTTGACTATGCTACCCCCTGAAAAGCGTACATTTTTATGGGCTTTGACAGTTAAGTAAAAATAAATCCGGGTGCGAAAGGGTTAACTTGCTTTATACTACTATGGACTCCGGGGGCAAAAGTTGAGGAAGAATATAGAAAAGGAAATTTCTTCGTTCAAATCAATATTTTTTTTAATAGCCTACAAGGAGCTCAATTGTGAAACAAACTTTCTCACTTTAATTCAATGTTCATTACAATCACAAATCTCACTATTAAAAATATAACTAGTAATTGGACGCTTAACGCGCGCTGGATGAAAAAAAACGGTAAATTAGCCTTTGAAAGACTCAAAACTTTCTCACAACGTCCAAGATTCCGGATTTTGACGAGAAAAGTGTCGTAAACGATCACGGGAAGGTGATGTCATGAGTCACTGCGAAGCACGTGATCTTTGGCCATTGTTGAGACGGAGCGAAGAAAAGATTGGCCTGAAAATTGGCAGAAAATTTGGTAACAACGTGGACTACGCAGCATATAAGAAACTCACCTGTACTCAAAGAAACCTTGCCTCCTTGAGCTAATAACAAGATGATCTTTCTTCAAACATTCCGTTTTGTTTTTTTCCAAGCCGATACCAAACTTTGTCCTTATTGCCAACTTCACTCGATAACCTGGTTTGACTCGTATGTGCCAAATGCAAGTCTGCCTGTTCTTGTACTTCTTTGGGTAGCGTGGTGTCTCAATCGTTCCTGACTTCTTTGTAATTATGAAAAATTTCTTCGGGCATTTGCCTAAAAAAGTGGTGTCTTTGTAAAGTAGGCCTCTCCAAAGAAATGGGGAGAGGGTATAAAATTTCACTGAACAGTCAAGTTTATGAAGAGATTCCGCAAGCAAAGGAAGGCT
This sequence comes from Catostylus mosaicus, assembly GCA_964019065.1. Taxonomy (NCBI): domain Eukaryota; kingdom Metazoa; phylum Cnidaria; class Scyphozoa; order Rhizostomeae; family Catostylidae; genus Catostylus; species Catostylus mosaicus. The sequence goes on along the minus strand of OZ025200.1, from coordinate 5,482,062 downwards.
CTAGCTCCACGAGCAAACAAGGCTAGCTAACTTCCAGATAAACACATTTTTAGTCGCAAATTATTATTCTACTATTATCATGAAATGAAAGTGTCATTTGATTTCAGATATTTACGATCAAGCTGCTTGGGATCCTCCGGATACCTGTGGCAGCTGGAACGTTTGTTGAAAGTTTTCTAACAATGATATGCAGTTCAGTATTCAAGGCAGAAATATACTGCTCGGAATCTTTATATTAATATTATAATCATTATGACTGTTAACGGGGTGACTGTATGTTAAAATAAACTAAAGATCCGAAGGGGATTTCCGATGATCTTGTTTTTCAGAAACTTTTTACATGTACACATGTCACCCTTCCATGCTTTTATCATTCTGATGATGGCTTGTTTGAGTGAAAAAAGATTAGAGCAAATAAAAACTTGAATGAAGATGAAAGCAAAAGACCTACCTCCTCCTTTCTTTCGCTTCCGTTTGGCTTCAACGTCTGAAGAGCTGAAGAGAGAAAAGTGCTTCTGTTATGGCCAATTTGGAAAATTAACACAAATGAGACTATTTTACTGTAAATGACATCTGCTACACAACAATGGGCCTAGGCCATGACCTGAGAGATCTGTAATTCAGGTCATAGGTCAAATTATTAACAAGTCATAATTCAAAGTGCCTCGTAGATCATATGTCAGAGGTACATCATGACAAAATGCGCACCTTTTCAGGGTTTGGCATAATAAAAGGTGATGCTGCAGATAAAAAGTACTATCGAGCCCTCCAGTGGCTGGATTGCGAAGCAACCAAGAAGCTAAGCATATGTACTATGAATCCGGGAATTTATCATTTGCTGGCAGCGCTTGTATTTAGTTATTTGCAACGGACAACAGAGGGCGCACCTCAGCTATATGTTAAGCTTTTTACAGCATTTTACAACCATTAAAGGTTTTACTTTCGCTATTGAAGGGACACCAACAGTAGGGGAGAGAGTAGCAAGGGCAATTGCTCTGAGCCTAGTGAACTGAGTCTAGGTTTAACGGCATTTCTGACAAATCAACACGGCATCAGTTATGCAAAAGCAACGAATCGCTCCATATCAGCTATGCTTTGCCGGCGATCAACAGGACTTCTTGCTAGGGGGCTCAGCTATGCACATGCACTCGTCATCGTAGGCCTAGGCCTAGTTTTACAGCAGTTCATCACTTGAAACTTTAGGAGCACTGATGATAAGGCATAAGTTTGAATGAGATGAGATGAGAAAGGAAAACAGCTTAGAGAAGAATCTCATGCTAGGTATGTGCGAAGCAAGGAGATGATAAGAAGGCAACGGGAAAGATGCCTGAATGGAGTGAAGGAAGTGACAGACAAATCGTTTGGTGGTGCTTAAGAAACATGTGGTCAGAGGAGACAGTTTTAGTATGATATGACCAGGAATCGACGTTGAATCGAGGGAGCCTGCTGGGGAGAGATGGGGAGAGATAGGGAGTGTGACTGCAAAATACTGCAGCCTTCATTACTCACTGCAAAGTTGCTAAATAAAAGCGCGTGCTTCCTTGTTGAAATCTATTAAATTAAGAAAAAAGCCAAAGCGGACAAATTACACAACGTTTCTAGCTAAAATGTCAACGCTAAATGGATTAAAGTGTGACCCAAAAGCCACTTCTGTCAAAAGCGACGAATTATGGCTGAAAAAACGACGTAAATGCTTTGGATTAAATTTCATTATAGCTAAATGCGGTAAATTTGCAGGAAAATAAGAAGCCACATAAGAAAGCGCCTAGGAAAGAGCGGAAAGGATAGAAGCCAAGAGTATTACAAAGTGAATTGATGCGTACGCGGATGTTAGTTTTATAAATGTAACAAGATTATGCAAGAAACTTGAAACTACCTCAGCAGATGAGAAACAGATGGGTCACAGCTCGTCAGAGATAGCCTAGTTATAGAACTTTGCAAATAGAACAAGATTGGGAGACAAACTTTAACCAAATAAAGGAAAACCAATTTTTAGAACAGATACTCTATAACACATTTTTATTATCGAGAAGCATACGTAACTATTTTGGTGGCAAAGGTGATGGCCTTTGAAATAAAAAACCAGTAATTCAGGGCAAATCTAGGATCCATTAAACAGAAGGATCCCTGCCCTACCTTTGACCATTGGGCATGCAGAGACCAATCTGATCAAAATAATTAAACTATAAGTTAATTTTGCAAATACGAAAGATTTTGGGATATGATGGGCTTTGACTAATGAGCAGAAAGCTAGTTTGCAGAACATTTATTGACACTGAAAAAAGTTAAAATGAGAAAAACCTGGCATTTGAGACAAACAGAAAAGCTGAAATTTTGAACAAAGCTAGGAGTGTACCTCAATTCTGGTAAAGGCTAATTTTTATTGGATGTTTGATAATCTTTATATAAAAGAAATGATTGGCAAGCATTGCAGTGAAAGCAGAGACAAATACTTTTTGGTGCATGATAGACACCCCCCTGCTTATTAATTTTTCCAAAATTTTCCAGCCTGGACATTTGTATTCCAGCCCCCAGGTATTAAATTGTGGAATGAATTTCACCCAAGATAGCCTTTTATGTAATTATGAAAATTAGGAAAGTGCAAAAGAAATTAATAAAGCAGCCTAGAACAGTCAATTGTGGAACAGAAGGACGAAGGTAACATTTTTGACATTTTGGGAAATTTGTAAGGACAAATAAACTTTTGTGAGTGACATGACTAATCTTTTTTCTTTTCCTTAGTTTTTCTTAGTTTCTATTATTGGTGTAAGAAATAGCTGTACTGTTCAAAAACTTTTACCACTTACAATAAAACTAGTTATATACGTTTTGATATTTATAATTTTTCAGCAACTTCTGTCATGAAAAAACATATTACATTTATTTTGCTAAAAAGGGGAATAAAGGGTTGGAAAAATTTGCATTTACAAATTTATTATGTGAAGACAACACGCAATAATTTCATAGCTGATAATATTTTGTTTGCAGGGCACTGCAAGGCCCTTGCATTGTGCCTTGCTAAACAGGAGCACACATCCAATTTTTTTGTGGGGGTTTGTTCTCTAGTTGGTCAGTCTTTCATTACATTATATCCAGGACTGACTGGTTGTAACAAAATAAAGAAGCAAGTAAGGAAATTTTTCATTTGGGGTGTTCTGTTGAAGGTTTTTTGTAGGTTTGTAGACCAGTGTGAGAAAAAAACATAATATTTTTGGAGTGACACAGAAAAAGTTGAGAGGGGTGTGGCACCTTTTACACCCCCCCCCCCTAATGCACGTCCCTGCTGCTAAGGCTTATAAGAAGCACTGATTTGGCAGACAACTGTAGCATGATTTTTCCCAACAATGAGAACAAAATTCTATGATTATCCTTTTATCCAAAAGTGCAAACCCTGTTCATGACAGTGTTTTACAAAATGCTCATCATCACAACTATTAATTATTAATGTTTAGCGTTGAAATTTGATGTCAATAGCATTTGCCATACATGGCTAATTCATTCTTTAAAATGATGGATAGATGTTTGGCTCTTATGGTTACATTTTACCATCTCCTGACTTATGCAGACACTGTTATTTGCATTTCCATATGTAATGCTTTGTACATCAAAGAGGCTGATAGTTCCCAGCACATGAGAAATGAGATGGATTATTTGGCAAAAGGTTAAAATATCAAGTTAAAAAGGTTCTTATTAATCTGGTTTGGAATATCAAATTTCAGGCTGTAGGTTTTTATTGAATAAAGGCTTTAATGTGTGGGTCTTTTGATGTACTTCGACTATTCAAATATTTAGCAGAATGTCCCTGAACTTGATTCTATCAATAAAGCAAGATTAAGATTAATATCATAGCAATATCAGATTGCAGATTGCACAGGAAGCCATTAAAACTCCATCAAATCATTAGCAAATTGTTAACTAAATAGAGAATGATATTCTGAGGTGTTCTCTTAATTAGTTTAAACCATCAAAAGGAGGTTTTGTGGTAGTTTTTAGTTACCACTGCAGACAGCAATGGTTTGACCATAAAAAGAGTTGTCTGGTTATTGATATGAAACAAACTTCCATTTTCAAAAAAAGACATAAGTTACTAATTTCATAAACAGCTAATTTAGACCAGTACAAATAAAGATTTTTGCTGAAGACAGAGAAAAGGAACTGTAGAAGAGCAATCAAGGCCATATAATATCAAAGTTTTTTATCAAAAAGTGTGAGATTTCAGTAATAAAAAAACATGCATACTGTTTTTTAAAAGTATTATTTAAACACTTGAATGCTTTAAAGACACTTAATTGGTCTCTAATTTAACTTAATACTGTATACTACACAAGAAGAATGTCACTAAAAATTCTTCTTATCGTGTTTATTGTAAAAATATTCTATTGGAAAAAACAGGAAAAGTGAAAAACCTAACATGCCATCCTGCATCAAGAGAGGCAAGGTCAATTAGAGCAAGGGACAGCAGGAGACAGCAGGGGACAACAGGGGGGGGGGGGGGAGTGGGGCAAATAAACCTGATTCTTTTATTTTGCCAGGACAGATTCTTATCATGAATAGTAAGATAAATGTGGCAAGGAGAGTTAAAAGAATGCCAACATTAGCCAAAGTTTCCGCACACTTGAGCCCAAATGAAGGGGTGAGATAGGATTTGTACCAGAGTTTTAGTATTTAGACACTTAAGGGGGGGGGGGAATAGGTTGTAGGTGGCACATCATATCCTTCATCTTTTAAAAGTTTACATAGGTTGGAGGATGCATCAGAGATAAAGATTTTGCATAAATGTAGCTTAATACAAATTCTCGGTCACGATTCAATCTTCTCTTGTGTTATTTGTACCCTCGTATCTTATCTGTTTCCTTTCATAGTTTGTATTCTGTAGTACTTAGCTAGTTCATATTGAATTTTATAATTTACTTCAAACAACTGTGGTGCTCGTGGACAAATTTCACATCGATCATTAAGTATAGTTTCCAAAAAACTCGAAGTTAGCAGTCACGCAACGGGTTCTGAATTTGTGGAATTAGTTGCAGTTTCACAAAGACCGCGTTATTTAAAATTGATCCCTGAAACAAGATTGGTATCAGCCATGAACATTAATGTCCCTTCGTGATGACTTTGCGGTGGGAAATCAATAGCCCAGTAAAGAAAAGGCCTCATGAATTAATATTTATCTTATATACTGACTTCTACATCTATTTTTATACATACTAGAACGCAGCAATTTTTGTTAAACATTTCAAGGACATTGACAGGACAGAAGAAGCGAGAAGAAGCGTATGACTTACCCGTTGAAAATCACTAAAACGGCAAGCAAGGAAACAGTGATCAGTGTGCAAAGCTGCATGTTGATGATATAAAACTTTTTCAAAAAACCTGAAAGAAAGCGATCTGCAAACTTGAAATAGTTGCGAAGACATGAAATTATAAATAGACTAGTTTACTGCGAAAGTGAGTTCCTAGCCTCATTGTTTGTTGCCTTTGTTGAGCCTTATTCCCCTGTAGACATTTCACATACCGGATATGACGTCACATCCGCTTCTGGAGCCAAAATCTTCATTGAGTCGAAGTTTGGCTGCCACCTAATTAAGAATTCAATTATAAAGAATTTTTTAACCTTAAGTTTGACTTTGGGGTTTGGTTGCACACGTTCTTTAAACAAGAATGGAAGTAGTCGGCTCCTCTATGTCAACAGAATGCTGGATTAGCCAGGGATAGTGCCGATTCAAAACAAGGTTGTGGCTTTAGTGGGTTGAGGGAAATGTGAGACCCACCAAGGACAAAACAAGTCTTTTTGACCATGGAGGAGTATTTCGTCGTCAAAATTTGCTACTTGTCGTAAAATGAAGGAATGCACGCCCATTTTGTAGGCCAGTCTGCAAAGCATGGCAACTTAATGCTCAAGACAATTTGCAGCAGATCGACTTGCACACCAAATATTAGGCCTTGCTCGTGCACACGGAGGTTTAACTTGCAGTGTCATACTGCCTATGATCTTCTTTCTAAAACTATAACTTGAAAAATTTGAATCATTTTTTGGCCAAATCAATTAAGCTTTGGGCTATAGCAACGTGCCTTATAGAAATGACACCTCAGATCAGGTACTGTTTGCTGGATTAGCTAAAATCAGCTGACAACCTTAACAGTTTCAAAAGCATGATAAAACAACGGGAGGGGAGAAAGTGACTCTTTATGTCCCTCTTCATATCCCAGTAATTGAGGGAAAATGCATAGTTTTTACGCGATAAATGGGCCTCTAGTTGAACAGGAACTATCTTAAACCACCAAAGAATAATTCCTTTTTGAACATGAATGGACTATAGATTGGCCATAGAATGATGATTTTGTTTCTATTGGCTTTGCTTCCTCATAAAACTAGGCACCGTTCTATTCAACTGTCATTTACAAATGACAAGCAGGCGTTTAGTTTTTGGTACACTATGTTATCACGATTAAATGCCTCGTGCAAAATGAATACAGTGTCTCGCAAATTGATACTTTCAACTAAAAACACCTTAAGATGGAAGAATCATCTGTTTAGATGAAAATTTAAGTCTTTGTCGAAATCTCAACATGGGTCAGGACCGACACCAGCAGTGATATTCGAGGGGGGGGGGGGGGGGAGGTCGTCATTAATATTTCGACAATCTTCATCAATCCGTAAGAAACCGTCGTTGCGTAGAAAATTCTTAAGATTTTCCGACAAACGTTCAGGCATTTTGAGAAAAACAGTCTTATGAAAGAGGGGAAGACAGTCTTATGAAGGAAGAAAAAACAGTCTTATGAAGGAGGGATAAACAGTCTTATGAAAGAAGGGGGCAGTCGGTTGGCGCCTGTTTACGGTGCCAAGTGGAGTTATGTCCGTGTCAAGATTCAAGACTTTACAATGTAAACATCTTTAGGACCTAGAAAGGCAACGGGTTCAAGACGTAACAGAAATGCGATGGCAAAAACTGTCTTTAATCTATGATTGTATTCAAAGTTATCCGTAATAATTTAAGTAGTAATATGTAAATATTAAATGTTTTAAAACAAATTAAAATAGAACATAAGAACAGTTGAAATCATTCGTCTTCCTCTTCCAACTGAATGACTTCTGCACCAGCCTGTAAATAAGATAGAGATAAATTTGTAAGGCATATGTAAAAATATAAAGGGCTAGTCAATGCTTATTGTTTAAATTTCAATAATGATACTTACACTCTGTGCCTCTTCTTGGCGTCTTTGCTCGTAAATCTAAAAGAAAAAAAGGAAGAATTATCAGTTTATGGTCACCGTTTGTAGTAACTGTTTATAGTCACTGTTTATAGCCACTGTTTATAGTCAGTGTTTATAGTAACTGTTTATACCCACTTTTCGTAGTCACTGTTTAGTAGCCTGCCGGGAAAATTAGCCTGCAAAAGAAATCGCGCGAGAAACACGAGAAACCAAAAGAAACTGCGCTAAACCTAGTTACTGTTTACAGTTACTGTTTACAGTCACTGTTTATATTCACTGTTCATAGTCACTGTTTATAACCACTATTTATAGCCACTTTTCCTAGGCACTGTTTATAGTAACTGTTGATAGACACTGTTTATAGCCACTGTTTATAGTCAGTGTCTATATTTACTGTTTACACCCACTTTTCATAGTCAGTGTTTATAGTCACTATTTTTAGTCATCGATAATTTCAATGAAAACCTGCTTACCTCTTCGGCTTCTTGCCTTTCTTCTTCATTGATTTGGTCTTTATCTAGCCTTTCGAGCTTTCTCAACAGAATGAGCACCTCAATCCTGTACCCGTTCTCCATGCAAACAGGGTTTTCTGAAAATGAAATAAATTGAGATAAAATACTGGTAACTGCTACAAATCACGATAAACCGCGACAAACGATGATAAACTGCGGGAAACTTAGCCTGCGTGCAGACTCGCGCGAGAAACACGAGAAACCGCGACAAACGATGATAAACATTCAGTTCATTTCATTTTTTCGTTGAAATGTTTAAAGAGGCTAACCTTACAGCTATCAGCGGTTTTCAAGGGTCCTCTCTGTTTTCGATAAAATACAATGTAAAAAGAAAAATTGGAAGTAACTAATGCAATGTAAAATCTCAAATCTAATTTCATTACAATATAAAGCTAATTAATATCATATAAAGATGGGGGTAAAAAAGACAGAAAAGGCAAAATATTAAATAAAAACATGAAAATTAACAAAATTTAGATTGAAATAACTGTGAAATTATAGGCAACTAGGGAGTAACTATGATAAATATCAGAAAATCAAGTTAAGCTAGAACAAAATTATTGAAAGTCATAGTTTGAGCGTTGTAGAAATTAAAGATTTTTGCATACCAAGCAACACTAATGCACGGAGCAAGGGGAGGGATTTCAACTTTGTAACTTCAGACAGTTCGGAAATGTTATTCTGCCTGTTGAAAAAAAGAGAAATTATTGTTAGGGGCCATGGATGAAATCGGTGTGTTTAAAAAGAGAATGCCGAAAACCAGAAGAAACCAAATCCCTGGAGGCCAAAGCCCGAAAAATGAAGACCGATGATTAAAGACCGAAAACTGAGGCCCGAAGACGGAACACTGAAGACCAAAGGCTCGAGAATGACGAAAAGCGAACAAAAACCGAAGAATGAAGATCAAAGCCCGAAGACCGTAGGCCGATACTGAAAACCGAAGGATGAAGAACGAACAACGAAGACCGTAGACCGAGGACTGAAGACCGAGGACCAAGGACTGAAGACCGAAGAATGAAGAACGAAGACTGGCGACCGAATACCGATAAACGAAGACCGAAAACTGAAGACCAAAGATTAAGCACTATAAGATGTATGACCAAAGATAGTAAACAAAAACGAAACTATTTAAAGCAATATCAAATTCAAACAACAAATTCTGTAAGCGGCACCAACAAGACAATTCCATTTTGTAAAGAAACATGATAAAAAGAGAAAGAATGTGATTATCTTCGCTTGATAAACACATCATAACGGTGCGTTCTGCAATAACTCATCTTCTTTTCTCTATATACGATCAATATTCTAAAGATTTAAAAACTTGATCTTACCTTAGATTAATGTATTGCAAGTTGCTCAATTCTTCTGTAAAGCCATCGAGTTTTTCGATATTGTTTTCACGTAGATGCAGAAAAACTAGATTCCTCAGCATTGATAGTCCCTCGAATTCCCGAATTTTATTTCCCGCCTATAGAAAATAAAACGTTCTCTCAGTATTGACTGATGGATACCAAAAGATAGAGCTGAAAATTGAAACGAGGGATCTACTACAGAGGAACACAGATTTATAACGCTCGGCTACATTTAAAATCTGAGAATAATTACAGTTCTTTCAAGAGAGCTTTGAGGGAAAATTTTAAGGGTTGAACTTTTCCATTCACTTTGAAACTTAAAAGGCTGGGGGAGGGGGGGAGACATCGATGCAAAGAACAGAATGAGCTGCCTTTTACAATCAATGTTAAAATCTCCGCTTCATTAAAATGTGCGCGATTAAAGTTTCACACAATCAAAACGATTTTTCAAGCATTTGCAAATGGTGCTATCAATTAATGCCATCCAGAAAGTGGAGGAAGCATGTTCCTCCGTGGATGATAAGCCCATGCCAATTCAGTTCTTCTCCATGTTACCTCAATGGAAATTAAATTTCTGCAAGTTTAGGCAAAACTTCAGGGATGTTCCCCTCTAGCCCTTTTTAAAAATGCATGATAAAGACCCAAACACACAACAAGCAACACTCCAAGCTGTTGAAATACATAATTGGACTAGCCTTTCGACAGTAAGCATGGTACCAGTTAGCTCAAAAATAATAAGCGCTCATGTCAGATTTCTTACCATCATAATAAGGAAGATTGATGAGTAATCTTCAAAGATTTGCCCTTGGCCTTAAGATATAAATTCGAATTGAACAGGGCCGCCGAGAGATTTTCGAGGCCCAGGGGCAAAACTGCTAAATGAGGCCCCCCTGCGCCTTAGGCAAGCAGAAGGGGCAGAAAGCAAGAGAATCTAAGGGGTTCTGATTTTGGGGATATTTAGAACCATGAATGATGAACCATAAAAGTGGCAAAATTAGTTTATGAGGCCCCCTTGACCCTGAGGCCCTGGGGCAAATTGCCCACCTTGCCCCTTTGGCGGCCATGGAAATGGAATACATCAATACATACCAGATATAATCTCGTAAGATTTGGCAAATTGATTCCTTTTGTACTAACCAATTTGTTACCACGCAGCTCCAAAACTTTGAGACGGCCCAGCTTTTTAGGATCGAGGCCCGTCACTTCAATTATGTCATTACCTTCAAATAAAAATCATCATTTTCATTATCATTGCTCACTAAACTTTCCTCCATAATTATAAGCATAACTTGCTATATATTCTGTCGCAGAGATAAAGAATAGACTGATACCCTCTCTTTTATCAATTTGCCTACTTTGTAGGAAGGTTTCTGGCGGTAAATGTGGCTTTGCAACTCCGCCCCTCCCCTAAAACTACAGATTAATCGACGCCACTGTATAATATTGCTAGAATATCATCTTTTCAAGTGTTTATCGTAGGAAATTTAGAATCAAGAATAATTCGTTTTATTCATGATGCATCTCTAACGTTGAAATAAAATTTGTGTTTATATCGATACACTCGTCATCATTTTACAATTTGACTTACTTCGCAGATTGAGTATCTCGAGGAGAGGATGGTTAAGTCCTTCTGTATCCATGATTTTGTTGTTTGCAAAACTGGCAACTTGGAGATAAGGCATCTAACGAAAATACATAATGAACACCACAAATGTAAGAACTAGCAACATCAGATATTATAAGATATTGCAACGTTAGACCTAGCAAGGTAAGATATAAGAACGCAAGATATAGCCTCTTGAAATGTAGCAACGTAAGATATGGAACCGTAAGAAATAGCAACGTGAGATATACTAACGTAAGACTAAACATAACAAGATCTGAAAACGCAAGATATAACAACTTAAGATATACGTTAGATATTGCAACATAAGATACAGCAATGCAACATATAGCAACGCAAGGTGTAACAGCGTGAGATATTGCAAATTTTGATATACCAATTTAAATGTTGCAACGTAAGATATTGTAACATTAGACATAACAACGTAAGAAGTAGCAATTAAAGACATAGCAAGGTAAGACTTGGCAACATAAGTTACCGCAACGCAAGATATGACTACGTAAAATATATTAACGCAAGTTGTTGCAAGGCAAAATTTAGTGACTTAAGAATTAGCACTGTAAGTTATAGCAACGTGAGTCAGAGCACGCGTTGCTTCGCTTTTTTCTTGGTTCCCTGCGATTCCTTCTGCGAAGCACTATGCGCAGTCGGTAAATTCAAGTTTCCTTTTGCGCGTAGTTAGAGCAGCGCAAGACGTAGCACATAAGATATAGCGACGCAAGATATAGCAACGCAGGATCTAGCTGCGTGAATATATCAACGCAAGACGCAGCAGCGTAATATGTAAAAACGGCAAAAGAAATGAAAAAAGTTTTTGTCAATTATCTCAATTAATTTGGAATCAGATAAGAGATGAATTCATGGAGGGCTAATTTTTCTTTGAAATGAAACACAGCAAAACAAACCTCATCCATTTTCCCACTTCGCAGTAAATTTTTATCAGCTTTCAAAGTCAGCAAATGCGTCAAAGAGTTTAAGGATGTGATTTCTTTCAATTTATTGCCACTGATATCCTAAAATAGCAGAATTAACAAAGATTTTGTTTTGACAAGTGCAGACAGAGGCAGGGCGAGCCTCCGCAAAGAAGGGGGCTAGATAATGATAGGGGGTTATGCCCTGCCTTCAGATTTCGTGAAACGCTCCTTTGAACACAATGATACTGTTTAAGAAAAGTTTTGAAGGATGAATTTTTTCTTGCAATCAGCTTTAAAGACTGTATGTGACTAAGAAATGAAACTAATTAGGGGCCTACCCCTACCCTAAATCTTTCACGAATCTAAATTAACAATTTCTTTCAGAAAAGTTCGGGGTTAATTACCTGAGAAAGACCCCCTGGCCCTTTTTGAGGGCTAATCTGCACCTGCCCTGTCCCAGGAATTAACTGCTATATAAGATAGATTTGAGAAAAAATTGGCATGGCTTATGCTGCTTAACAGGACAGGATTTCTTGTTTTATGTATAAAAAACATTGGAGCACTGTAGGAAAATTTGATAGGAACACAGCCATGGGGATTACATCATTCTTTGATATGAACTTTGTATGTGCATTATTAGTATGCTAATTCTATAACCTTAACCACTCACCACATATCGTAGATGAATGTAACAGTTCAGCAGGCTGATGTCCGTAATTTTTCTAACAAAATATTAGAACAAAATTAAGACTTTGAATTTATTCATGATTAATGTCGGATGATATGAAATGAAGGAAATACCAAAAAACATGAGCATTAAGTATGCCTGGTTAAGTTTGGGGTTAAAAATAAAATCCTTTTACAATTAGAAAAATGGATATCAAAGAACAATGTATATTATTCACTCAGTATCTCTCTCACACAATAACTCACTCACACCAATGACTAACTAACTAACTAACTAACTAACTCATTCACTCACTCGAGCACTCACTCACTCACTCACTCACTCACTCACTCACTCACTCACTCACTCACTCACTCACTCACTCACTCACTCACTCACTCACTCATTCACTCACTCACTCACTCACTCACTCACTCACTCACTCACTCACTCACTCGCTTACTCACTCACCCACTCATTCATTCACTCACTCACTCACTCACTCACTCACTCACTCACTCATTTGGAAAGGTGAGGCACCCCCACTTAGGAATTCCTCTGCTAGCCATATCACCAAATTAAAAAATTTTTTCATATTACATGGAATTCATTACTTGTCATGTATATCCAATCTGACATAAGCATGAGCTAGACCATTGCCTGTTTTGCAAATTAGTGACAAGGCATCACTTATCATCTCTCTTGTCAGGGGATTATCCGTTGGTTCCTACAAGATGAAACATAAAAACAAGTACATTTTCAGATATGGTGGAACTAAACTTGAGTATGAAAAATTATATTACATTGCCTGGGATATAACTACATTGGGGTTAGGGCCCTAAAATTTTGCAAATCAAGTTTACAGGCTAAGCTTGGAATTACCCTTAACTGCATAAATATTTTACATTCAACTTGTAAACAACATTAACAAACATAAACATAAAAATAATCAAGAAAATCTTATATCAAAAAAAAATTTCACAAAATTTCTTGGAGGCCCCCCTTAGGGGCCTAATTATGTGAGGCCCTTAGTTTTGCGCTCAAAGGTGCACACTGTGCTTAACGCCACTGGGTTTAGAGGTGTGGCACCCCTAGAAAAAAATTTTGCTTGAAAAACATAGTGTTTTCGATATAAAGGAATTACTCTGTCAGCAAAATTATGCAATCTTGTCAGCAAGCAAAGAATTGGAGCCCATTTTTGTTGACAAATTGGTCCCTGACACCCCCTAGATCTAGGTTCTAAAGAACAAGTCCTCTAGCTATGGCCTTGTACATTTATGAGATGCAAAAGTATATGGTTATACTTATTATTATAAAAAAGGATTTCAAATCAACCTAATACTCAAATATTCGTTATCGCTGGATTTTAGCACTAATTCAGTAGCTCCAGAACTATCTGAGAACTTTCTTGAAAATATAAACTAATTTTACTGCTAGTTTTGCAATTTTAAATAACTAAACAAAAATGACTCAAATTAAGCCTTGTATGCCTGATCTCACTAGTCAGGCATTGAAATATTCCAAAAATAGCTGTATTTCTGAAGAATATGAAGTAATTTTTGAAGCAAAACATAACAGATTACTTTCTTGAACAGATCAATTAATTACCGAACTTCCTTAATGTTTAAAATCTCAAAGTACTATACCACATAAACCTTTGATAAAAAACGTGTAAGTAGAAAAATAGTTTAGGCTCGCTGAGAGCTCTGTGCTTTTGCATTCCATGGATTTCTAAAGAATGCCCAAAAAATCTCTCATTCCCAAATTCGAGCTTTTACAAGAAAGCAAAGGCCAAAATAATTTACCACGTTTTCTTCTTTATCCTCGTCTTCTTCATCATCCATATCTGGCTCCTCTACACCCTCTTCATCTTCAAAATCTGAAAATTCCGACATCTTAGCCTTCGTTCAATTTACTTCTTTATGAACAAGAATATTTGAAATCCGAGTAGAGTGTTCACCAAATTAATTCGCCCGCCATATTGTTAAACTCTTGTAATGTTGCTATGGTAATGATCTCCTCCTCCCCTGTGTCTATGACCGTTGCACATCAGCAACTTGAGGGGAACACTTGTCCAGGGGTGTATATTCAAGATGATGTGGTGAGAATGGTAGTTAGCGCATCGAATTAGATACAAATAGATGGAGATTTTTGGCAAATAAATCAGCCTTAAGAAATTCCTCTACATCCATCTACTTCTATTTATGTTTGTATGTTTAAATATAGATTTTCTTTACTACTGAATGCATTACTTGATTGAGTATGTGATGATATATAGTCGGATTTTAAAATGTATATGAATTGAACTGAATTGAGCCTTACAAATATTCTTTATTGTGTGTTGATGCTTGTTTGTGTTATTAACCTGACAAAATTGTATATTGTGGAATCTAAAATAAATTATGTACTGAAATAAATATGACTCATACTGTCATATCGTGCAAATATTATATCTTGTGGTCCCTAACGGAGGGCGAAAGAGATTGAACGGATGGAAAATTAGCCTTGGGAAGACAAGGAACTTTCTCACTCGCTTGCCAGGAACCACGATTCAAGATATTTGATGACTGGAGTGATGAATTGAATTATAAATGAAAAACTGATATTCTGCCATTGATGGGAACCCAGTGTTGTTGCCCAATCTGTTCGTTCAGAACGAGGCTGTGGATATTTACAGCAACAATGAAATATTAATAAATGGGAAATCAAATTATAAACAAATACTAATAAAGATTTTCACACTTTGAATTGAAAATGCTGGAGGAGCAGTCAAGTTGACAAAATATTCCAATAAACTTCCTTGCAGAATAACCTTTCACAAGCAGGCTATCGCGCCCCCGCACTCCCCATCGCGGCATACCTGTACCGTGGGTGGCTGGGTATTGATATGTCCACTTCGGTATTCAACTGGTGTCAAGACATCAAAGGAACCACAAGTGAAATCAAACGGCCGCTCGCTCAAAACGAGGCTTTGAATATTTAAGAATATAATAGCGCTATTAATAGAATGGAAATCAAATCATAAACAGCTATTGATTGAATTTCAGAATCTGTAGAAGTAGTTGATCCTACAATATGTTCAAAGAATACACGCCATCATCCTCACTAGTACCCCATACCATCGTGTTTTACCCGCAATTTCCCAAGGTTCATAATTTTTATAATTTGTTCGAAGCAGAATTTCATCCATTGTTATCATTTTTACTCTTCTGTAAGGCAACCAAATACAAGAACCTTCAAGTGAGATTTGTATTTGTATGTTATTAAATGTTGTAATAAAGATTGACATATAAATAGAAATAAAGCCCCCCTTGCAACTTTTTTCCAGCCACAACTAGTGTAACCCTTTTTCTCTGAAAGTACCCCTTTACCTTGAAATGTGCCCCTTCTTTATTCTAAACGGTGCTTCTTTGCATTTTGAAAATGTCCCTTTTATCGGAAAGTATCCCTGATTATCATGAGAATGCCACTTTTTATGGTAAGAAGTACCACAATTGAAATGCCTAAATATCAACATTCATAGTAAAGCATTTTGGTTACGTCCATTTAAACTGCTGAGAATATGTGGTAACAATGAAGCAGAACAATGCTCATATATGGCCAAAAGAGCTCCACGAAGCAATGTTTTTCACCAACGGGCAATTGCGCCCCTATGCTCTTCATAGCGCCCCCGCACTTCCTGTTGCAAAATGCCTTGGAGTTCTACCCGTGGGTGGGTGTTTGTTGATCGTCCCATCATTTAAGTCAGCTGGTGTCAAATTATCGAAACAACTGCTGGCAAAATCAAACGGCCGCGTGACCGAAACTATGAATAAAATAAACAAAGTTAAAGCTATTAATAGAGGAACTCAAAATTGAGAACTATCGCGCCCCCATATTCCCTGTTGCGACACCTAATTACCACCGCAGACATTATAATCATCGGAATCATTTGTTGATTGACAGGTTATGCTGTGTCATGTTTCATAGTATAATCTGAAGGTTAGCTATAAAAGACGTGCAAAGAGGCGATCAAGTTCATCACAAGACTAGATGAAGAGTAGAAGAAGCTGATTTGAACTTCAACGCAACTTCCAGGTGAATTCCTTGTTCATTTCATTATTTCTCTGTTTCTCTAATTTACCATGATAATCCTTCAGTTACCAACTAATATACTAATTAAACAGACAGTTTACTTCCGTAAAATAAGATAATGAATAAACATATAAATATATAGAATATTTAAAGAATTTCTCCCCAAAGCATTTCGCTGAAGTGATATCTATATCTATATCTATATCTATATCTATATCTATATCTATATCTATATCTATATCTATATCTATATCTATATCTATATCTATATCTATATCTATATCTATATCTATATCTATATCTATATCTATATCTATATCTATATCTATATCTATCTATATCTATATCTATATCTATATCTATATCTATATCTATATCTATATCTATATCTATATCTATATCTATATCTATATCTATATCTATATCTATATCTATATCTATATCTATATCTATATCTATATCTATATCTATATCTATATCTATATCTATATCTATATCTATATCTATATCTATATCTATATCTATATCTATATTGTTTTTACATATTTCAGATCCTTAAAGTGAACATCATGCTTTCATACAGACTGCTTCCTTGCCTTTTAATGGCATTTCGTTGCTATGGCCATGAAGACACTTATTTCGAGGAAATGTTTGCCTCAGATGGCTATAGCGTTGATGAAAGTGCAACAATGAAAACGCCTTTGATACACAAGGCATTTCATAAATGTTCGATTAGCGAGGCTTGCAAATACGTTGTTGAGAATACGGAGACTGGCAATTTCACACATTTTGGAAATGAAAATGAACTTCCCGCTGATAAAACAAAACTACGCATTTGGAAGAAGATGCAACGCAACAAAATTCCAGATGAGCCAGGTATGTAGGCTTCAAAGAAACATTTCGAGTAACATTTCAACTAGCATCTTGATGCGAAACAAGCAGCAATCGTCTTATATTTAAGCTAGGAGCAGAGAAATCTATTAATACGGAAAGAAGCTGGTATATATGTTAAGCTAGACCATAGGCTGAGGACTAAGGGCTCAGGTAGCGTTTGGCGTTGAAAGCAGTGACAATTTGACTGGTTTCTTCGATTTATTTAGATTGATCATTTGATCCAATTTTAATCGTTTCTTTCGCTTGACTTCATTGATTCCATTCAACTTAATGTGGTGTGATCTAATTCTTGTTTTGTTTTGATTTGATTCGAATGATTTAATCGCAAAAATCCAGATGAAACAAGTTGTATTGATATTAACTAAAAGTAGGGTAACGTGCTTCATAGTGATATGAGGAGCCTCCAGAAAGGGAAAGACCATATACTTTTAAGTCTGATAGCCAAATGTCTTAGATATTTTGCAAATTTTTAGTCTTCAAAGATTGTCAAGATGCGTACAACAAAGGACACAGAAGCGATGGAATTTTCACAATCAATATTACAGGGATCGGCCCATCAAGAGTCCGTTGCGATATGACAACAGGAAACGGTGGCTGGATTGTTTTCCAACGTCGAGTTGATGCCACAGTTGATTTCTATCGCAACTGGACTGATTACAAAGATGGATTTGGTGATCTTAAAGGTAACTTTTGGATGGGGTTGGAGAAACTTCATAAGCTTGCAGCACCTGGTAAAGGAGCCAAACTGCGTGTTGATGTGAGAGGTGGGGTCTCTCCTGGCGAAGCAAAGTATGCTGAGTATAGTTTATTTGAGATCCGGGATGAGTCAGATGGATACAGATTGATTATTGGTGGCTATACAGGAAATGCTGGGGATTCTTTGACATACCATAATAACATGAAGTTTTCAACAAAGGATCGCGATCAAGATACACTTTTAAGTATAAACTGTTCCAAGTTTTTTAAAGGTGCATGGTGGTATGCATCATGTTATTCTAGTAACTTAAATGGATTGTATCCAATTAATTCTGTTAACGATGGTAGATTTATCGTATGGAGTTTTTACTGTATTTTCTCAGAGATGAAAATAAAATACTAATAGAGTGGTTTTAATGCAGGAAAGATGTGGCAGTGAAAACCGTTATCTAAAACATTGAAATCAGGTTAATATTAGGTTTAAGTTGCGCGAAGAGGGAGAAACATAATGTTGCTTAAGATTTTGTCTCATAGAAATGATTTTGATTTGTGGAAAGTTGTAGGCAAGAGTCACGATCGTTTAGAAATCCTTGCATGGTCTTGTACCGACATATCTCTCTGTTATTATTTCAAAGAACTCATCTCGGGGCACTGTCAAGTTGAGAAACTCTCAATATGACTTACGCATCCCTCTCTTTAAAACCAGGAATGAGCAAAATTAATTCGCATATCGCGGTGTGAATGTGTGGAACAGCCTTGAACCTGAGGTCTAGCAAGCGCCCTCTTTAGATGCTTTTAAACATCGGCTCTGAAGCTCGAATTTTATTACTATTTGATTTTAACTTTATTTAGCTTTGTAATTAATTTATCCATTCTAGCTTGTAGATTATTTTAATTGTAAAGATGAAATTGTAAAATTAAAATTTTTCTACATCCCACTGAAAAACGGCCTTTGCCAACGGGGTTACCGTGTATTAAGAATGAAAAAGAAAATGAATAATGAATTGAAATGACTGTGTTTTTGAGGCAAAGAAAGTTCCAATCGAGGGTGGAAAAACATGAATGCTGGTCGGCAAATTTTTCGAATTTTCTATGAAAAGAGGACTGTTTACCTCATATTTTTTCTTCCATTTAATTCTTTACAAACAAGAATATTTGAAACTCGAGTTGGGCGTTCACCAAATTAATTCGCCGCCACATTGTTAAACGCTTTTATTGTTGCTATGGTAATGATCTCCTCCTCTCTTGCGTCTGTGGCACGTTGCACATCAACCTTGAATGGGCCTCAAATGTCGAGGGGTATATTCTAAGCTGATGGGTTGAGATGGGTAGTTAGCGCATCGAATTAGATACAGTTAGATGGAGATTTTTCGCAAATAAATCAGCCTTAAGAAATTCCTCTACATCTATCTACTTCTAGTAATGTTTGTATGTTTAAATTTCTGCTTTTTCAGAACGAGGCTGTGGATATTTACAGCAACAATTGAATATTAATAAATGGGAAATCAAATTATAAACAAATATTTAATTAAGTATTGCACACGTCTCTTTGAATTGAAGATACCGGAGGAGCATTCAAATTGACTTAATAATTTTATTAACTTCCTTGCAGGATGACCTTTCACCAGCAGGCCAGTGCGCCCCCGCACTCCCCATCGCGACATACCTGTAGCGTGGGTGGCTGGGTATTGATATGCCTACTTCGGCATTCAACTGGTGGCAAAACATCAAAGGGACCACAAGTGAAATCAAAGGGCGGCTCGCTCAAAACGAGGCTATGAATAATTAAAGCGATAATGATGCTATTAATAGATTGGAAGTCAAACATGAACAGGTTTTGATTGAATTCCTTTGTCCACGTTTTTTGAACTGCTAAGAATCTGTAGAAGCATTTGAGCCTAAGATATGTTCAGGGAATACACCCCATCACCCTTACTAATACCCCATACTGTCGTGTTCTACCCGCATTTTCCCACGGTTCACCACTGTTATTATCTTCATTTTGATACCATTGTTCGAAACAAGTTGTTATTATTTGTACTCTTCTGTGAGGCAGCCAAATACAAGAACCTTCAAGTGAGATTTGTATTTGTATGTTATTAAATGTTGTAATAAAGATTGACATATAAATAGAAATAAAGCCCCCCTTTCAACTTTTTTCCAGCCACAACTAGTGTAACCCTTTTTCTCTGAAAGTACCCCTTTACCTTGAAATGTGCCCCTTCTTTACTCTAAAGGGTGCCCCTTTTCATTTTGAAAATGCCCCTTTTATCGGAAAGTACCCCTGATTATTATGAGAATGCCACTTTTTATGGTAAGAAGTACCACAATTGAAATGCCTAAATATTTACATTCATAGTAAAGCATTTTGGTTACGTCCATTTAAACTACTGAGAATATGTGGTAACAATTAAGTAAACAAAATGCTCATAAGTGGCCAAAAAAGCTCCATGAAAAGCAATGTTTTTTCAACAGGCAATTGCACTCCCAATGCGCCCCCGCACTTCCTGTTGCGAAATGCCTTGGAGTTCTACCCGTGGGTGTGTGTTTGTTGATCGTCCCATCATTTAGTTCAGCTGGTGTCAAAATATCGAATCAACTGCTGGCCAAATCAAACGGCCGCGTGACCGAAACTATGAATAATATAAACATAGTTAAAGCTATTAATAGAGGAACTCAAAATTGAGAATTATCGCGCCCCCACACCTCCTATTGCGACACCTATTTGCCACCATAGACATCATTATCATCAGAATTATAAGGTAATTGACAGGCCTTGCTGTGTCATGTTCAATACCACCATTTTCATATTAGCTATAAAAGACGTGCAAAGAGGCGATCAACTTCATCACAAAACTGATGAAGAGAAGAAGAAGCTGATTTGAACTTCAACGCAACTTCCAGGTGAATTCCTTGTTCATTTCATTATTTCTATATTTCTCTGTTTCTTCAATTAGTCCTTTAGTTTCCAAATTACCAATAATATGACATTAATTAAAAAAACTAATTATTTCCGTAACGAAGATATTAAATAAACATATAGACATATAAAATACTCAAAAAATTTCTCCCCAAGGCGTTTCGCCAAAATGATTTTAATTATATTAGTATCTCAACATTTTAGGAATAAGTATTGGAATGATTTTATGACTATTTTATTTATCTATATCTATATCTATATCTATATCTATATCCATATCTATATCTATATCTATATCTATATCTATATCTATATCTAAATCTATATCTATATCTATATCTATATCTATATCTATATCTATATCTATATCTATATCTATATCTATATCTATATCCATATCTATATCTATATCTATATCTATATCTATATCTATATCTATATCTATATCTATATCTATATCTATATCTATATCTATATCTATATCTACATCTACATCTATATCTATATCTATATCTATATCTATATCTATATCTATATCTATATCTATATCTATATCTATATCTATATCTATATCTATATCATATCTATATCTATATCTATATCTATATCTATATCTATATCTATATCTATATCATATCTATATCTATATCTACATTGTTTTCAACTATTCCAGATCCTTAAAGTGAACATCATGCTTTCATACAGACTGCTTATTTGGTCTTTAATGGCATTTCGTTGCTATGGCAATGATGGCACTTATTTCGAGGAAATGTTTGTCTCAGGTGGCCATAGCGTAGATAAAAGTGCAACAATGAAAACGCCTTTGATACACAAGGCATTTCATAAATGTTCGATTAGCGAGGCTTGCAACTACGTTGTAGAGAATACGGAGACTGGTACGTTCACACATTATAAAAATGAAAATGAAATTCCCGCTGATAAAACAAAACTACGCATTTGGAAGAAGATGCAACGCAACAAAATTCCAAATGAGCCAGGTATGTAGGCTTCAAAGAAACATTTCGAGTAACATTTCAACTAGCATCTTGATGCGAATTGGTATATTCGTTAAGTCAGGATAGGGATTTTTGGCAGAATGGGCCATCGAGGGACGTGCTGAGGCTGAGGGGTGAGGACTGAAAGCTGAGGTGAACAAAGAGCACCTGGCGTTGGAAGCAGTGAAAACTTGATTGATTCACTTCGATCAATCTAAGTTGATGACTTGTTCGCATTGATTCAATGTTTGATTGATCATTTGTTTTGCTTGATTTAATTGATTTCATTGGATTTAATGTGATTTGATCTAATCTTATTTAATTCTTGTTTTGTTTTGAATTGATTCGATTTGTTCGATCCGAATGATTTAATTCCAAAAAACCTCATGAATTTTTTCAATATCAAGTCTAATAGGGTAACATGCTACATTATAAGTTTGTAAGCTGCTTGTCTTGAATATTTTTAGAAATTTTGGTCTTCAAAGATTGTCAAGATGCTTACAACAAGGGACACAGAAGCGATGGAAATTACACGATTTATATTCCAAGGATTGGGCCATCAAAAGTCCGTTGCGATTTGACAACAGGAAACAGCAGCTGGATTGTTTTCCAACGTCGAGTTGATGCCACAGTTGATTTCTATCGCAACTGGACTGACTACAAAGATGGATTTGGTGACCTAAATGGTAATTTTTGGATTGGGTTGGAGAAACTTCATCAACTTGCAGCACCTGGTAAAGGAGCCAAACTCCGTGTTGACCTGAAATTCAGAGACTTTCCAAGCGAAATCAAGTATGCTGAGTATAATTTATTTGAGATCCGGGATGAGTCAGATGGATACAGATTGAGTATCGGTGGCTATACAGGAAATGCAAGTGATTATTTGGCTTATCATAATGACATGAAGTTTTCAACAAAGGATCGTGATCAAGATATGTCATCAGGGAGCTGTGCAGTGCTCCTCGTAGGTGCATGGTGGTACAACAATTGCAGACAAAGTAACTTAAATGGATTGTATCCAATTAATTCTATTAACGACGGTAGATTCATCTTATGGGGTGCAACAAACTGTATTTTCTCAGAGATGAAAATTAAATACTGATACAGTGTTTTTATGCAGGAAAGTTGTGGCAGCCAAAACTACAATCTAAAGCATTATAAAGAAAAGGGAGAAGGAAAATGTTGCTTAAGATTTTGTGCCACAATAAAACTGGTCTCAGCTCTGATTACAGGTCAACAATTCACCGAAAGTTAAGGAAAGTGAAATGATTATGAGTCATTTCATCAATCGCAGTACTCCTTCAAAATAATCATCATCATTATCAAACTCTCTTTTTTCTCTTTTTTTCATTTACCTTGCCTCTAACTGTGTCAATCTTTTGAGCTACCTGTTATCCGTATACATCATAATTTTGCAATGGCCAAGTAGCAAACATTGACTTAGTTTCACCAACAGATTCAGAAATGCTTTGAACACAAATGAATATGCCAATGCACACAATTATGAAATTTATACACGAGCACTTTATGTATCATAGTTCGTAGTTAAAAGTCTTAATATTTAATACCACAGAGTATTTATAGCCTCTTGTTCCTGTGGTCTCGTCCTAAGTTTATATATAAATATTATCAGAAATATTACACAGGGAAATTACCTCATTATTAACAAGGGAAGTAGGCAACAAAATGATAAAAAATTTCCATCAAAGAACAAAACTCACTAACTCTATGCCCTGCCTGTAACTCAACATCACAAGAAGATGTCTTCATGAGACGGGTGAGGATCGTACAAATTTGTGCTTGGCAAACAGTTTACGCTGCCAAAATAGTAGAAGGAAAACTGCCCTCCTCTGCTATGGGAGCAATCGTACCTAGCTGGTCGTTGCTACTCTAAGGGAGCCTACATGTAACTAATAGTTCTGTTCTACCTGGTATTACAAGTTGAGATGACAAGGTGATAGGAACAGGCCCCCGAACAGTGGACTGTACTAGCAAACTAGTACCGGAGGCTTAAGCCACCGAAATGATCAGATCCAGAAGCTAAGGAGGGTAGAGAACGTGGACACAGATTGTTAGATCCAATTAAACGAATTAAATGGTAAAAGCCAACCTTAATCCACTGAAAGATTCAAGTTATTTGAAGTTAAAACATCCCAGTCAAGTACAATCTGTGACGGATTAGAAAGAAGATAAGAAGAGATAAGATTGGGAAGACCAGGTTATGTAACTGAGTCATTGTGGAGGTTGACATATAATGCCAATACATTGATGATGTCCTTCTATCAAAACAGGGGAGGGCTGAACCAAATCGAAAACTTCTTGACTAACAAAGGATTTCATCGACTTAGTATATATCAATGCATGCTGGGATATCAAGCACATTTATCAAACACTGAATTAGAGGCTGCCGTGGCAGCAGATGGCTGCCGTGGCGCAAGATGGCTGCCGACAGAAACTACTTGCTGGTGACATGCAACGCTCGCGTTTGAGGTTGAAAAATTTGCAAGAGGAGTCACAAAAGAAGACCTATTAAATGTTTAATTACAGTTTGGTATTCCTAAGCCAACCTACAAAACACGAATTCACATTTGAGCATAACAAAAACGATACATAATTAACGGGAGTCTGTTCCGCTTGTATCAAAATACCAATCGAATGTCGGTCAAACAAAACGGCCACTTGCCTGGAACTGTGAATAATTAAAGTAGTTGTAAAACTATGGAAAACAAATTATGAATTATCGCGCCCCCACACTTCCTATCGCGACATCTATTTGCCACCACAGACATCATCTGTTATTACAGAATCATTATTTAAATGACAGGCCCTGCTGCTACACGTTAGATTAGATCATTTAATGGTTTGCTATAGAAACCATGCAGGGAGGTAACTTCCTTGTTATTTCTCTATTTCTCTCTTTCTCCAATATTCCATGACACTCCTTTAGTTACAAATTAACATAAAATTAATTAAAGAAGCAAGTTATTTTCGTGAAGAAGATATCATATATAGATAGATATCTACACTGATAAAGATGAATGTCGAAACGTTTAAAAAAGTGAAGTTGTTTTTCTTCAGTACTTACTTAGTATTTAAAAATATCTGAGCTTTTGAACGTTTTATACATAGCTACAT
Organism: Catostylus mosaicus; assembly: GCA_964019065.1. Classification (NCBI taxonomy): domain Eukaryota; kingdom Metazoa; phylum Cnidaria; class Scyphozoa; order Rhizostomeae; family Catostylidae; genus Catostylus; species Catostylus mosaicus. The sequence continues at coordinate 5,457,067 of OZ025200.1, read as the reverse complement.
ACATACACGCATCTATATATATATATATATATATAGGTAGATATGAACTCATAGGTTTGCAAACAACCAGGATTCCTTCTTTTTAGTCAGAACAGGAAGATTGAAATTTTCAAATTAATCGAGAAAATCGAAATCGGTCGCCACCTGAATTCGAACAAGGGTCTCTCGCATTCCGGGGAAGCGGCGTATTAGGCCACTAGACCACGTGTCTATACTCGAAGTGAAGAATCATCTGAAAAAATATAAAAGAAAGAAATCAGAGGGGATAGATGAAATCCCAAATCGAATACTTAAGGACTGTGTACAAGAGCTTGCACCACCGATTGTCCATATCATTAATCTTTCTTTGAAGTCCGCCCAGATTCCCAGAGAACTTAAAAACGGCCAAAGTAATACTAATTAAGAAAGAGAACAAAAAGTCAAAATACACGAAGTATAGACCAATCTCAGTGCTACCGACCATTTCCAAGATCTTGGAGCGATGTGTCTATAGCCAACTCATGCACCACCTAGAATCAATCAATCTGCTCTCTACGCAGCAATTTGGCTTTCGTAAAAGGCGCAGTACAGAAACAGCAGCTTTGCTTTATATTGACGAGAAACATAAGGTAACGGATAAAGGAAATCTCACAAGAGCTCTATTTATTGATCTTAGCAAGGCATTTGACACAGTAAGCCAATCGTCAATCCTCGCTAAGCTCCCAGAATAGCGAATATCTGGCATTGAAAAATCATGGCTGACTGAATACCTCTTTGACAGGCAAATGAAGGTAATTTATTGGGGAGCATTGTCGACATCCAAACGCTCTTATTGTGGTGTCTTCCAAAGCTCTATTCCGGGGCCACTACTCTTTCTCCTTCACTTCAACAAAAGATCATCCTTGCTAAAGCACTGTAAAATGATCATGTATGCTGATGACGCGGTCCTGTTCTATAACTATAAGGACCAACAAGAAATAGAAAAGATTCTCTCTCAAGAGTTCGGCACGTTATCAAGCTGGTTGCGGGAAAATCAACTTTTTTAAGTTACAAGTACTTGGGAGTCAAACTGGACCCATCATTCAGCATGAAAGAACACTTCAAAGGCACATGCAAAAACGTTACAACACATATAAGCCTACTATAGAGAATAAGGCCTTTTATAACTGACTTAGCAACTTTGAGAATCTACCAAGCGCTAATAGTCCAAAGAGCATTACGTACTGTTCCCTCACAAACCTCTTTCATCAACCCTATCGGAAATCCACAATATTGCTATTTGATTCTCGTGTTGGCAAACTTACATACAAAGGCATACCATCAATCGATGAAACTTTGCAGAAGAAAATCTACTTAACAATGCTTAAATGCCTAACGGGACAATTGCAAATGTTGGAAAACTATTTCGAGCGGAATTCTCACAACAAAACAACTTGCAGCAACGAAATAATGTTGAGAGTTCCTCAATTTAAACTTGAGAGCACCAAAAGAGCATTCTTTTGTAATGGTACCGTGGCCTACAATACTCTCCCATTGGGGTTAAGAGCCGAAAATATGACTTATTTTGTATGAAATTGAACCCTCTCTTAGATTAAAAAATGATATCTGGAACTCAGACGTTTTTATTGCTTCTTAATTTGTAATTATATTCATTTTAGATATAATTTATAGATATTTTTATCCTATATTTAAAGAATTCAATTGCCCTATTACTTTATGCAGGTTTCGCATGGAAAACAGTTAAATTAACTGATGCGATGCTACCTGCTAAAATATCATCATTATTACATACCATTTAGAAATATTAAATTATTAACTTAACACAATGGCTAGACATGATTTGGTTCCGCTTGTATGAAAATAACAAAACAACAATTGTTCAAACAAAAACGGCCACTTGCATGAAACTGTGAATAATTAAAGTCATATCGAAACTATTTATAAATGCAAAACAAATTAGGAATTATTGCGTCTCCATATTTTCTATTGCGATACATTGTCAATATCAGAAACATCATTTAATTGAGAGCCTTGCTTTCACCTGCTCAATAACATCATTTGGAGGTTAGCTATAAAAGCCGTGCAAAGAGGTGACCAAGTTCAATTCAAGACTGGACAAAGAGCAGAAAGAGCTGACAGAACTTGAACCCAGCAAGGTAAATGCCTTATTTATTTCATTATTTCTCTTTTTCTCTGTTTCTCTAATTTTCCATGATACTCCTTCAGTTTCCAATTAATATAAGATTTAATAAAGAAAAAAAGTACGTCCGTGAAATAGAAATCATATATATATATATACATATTAATATAGACGAACTCATAAGCTAACGAACAACCAGGATTCCTCCATTTTCGGTCAGCACAGGAACATATTAATTTCCAAATAAATCGAAAAAATTTGTCGCCACATAAAGTCGAACCAGAGTCTCTCGCAAACCGGGCAAGCCTCTTAGACCACTAGACAACAGCGCCATAGGGTGCCACCCAACATGAAAGATTATCCCCAATCGTGGTTCAAGCCATTGTTTCATCGCATTTGGATTTCCTCTTCTTCTTCATTGCGCTTTACAGGAAGAAGCACATCGATATGTATATAAATAGCTGCTTGTTATGTTTTCGGATAGTACATAAGTTTCAATTTTCAATTTTCAATGTTCGTTCTGCTCAACTTGTCTTGTCATTTTCTTGAAAAAGTATTTATCGCTTGGAATATCATTTAAGCCTTTGCACCTCAACACAAATTGCGAGACGGAGCTACAAAATTTTTTGTATGGAAAAAGAAAGTGGAGAGTTGCTAAGAGTAGGGCGTGGTTTTGGCGTGATCGGCATCATACAGGTATGGTAGATTTCTTTCTTCCGTAGGAGATGCGAGGGAAGAGTATCCAAATAAAATCATCATTTTTTTAACTATTTCAGCTCCTTAAAGTGGAAATCATGCTTTCGTACAGACTGCTGATTTATTCTTTAATGGCATTTCGTTGCTATGGCAATGATGGCACTTACTTCGAGGAAATGTTTGCCTCAAATGGCTACAGTGTTGATAAAAGTGCAACAATGAAAACGCCTTTGATACACAAGGCATTTCATAAATGTTCCATTAGCAATACTTGCAACTACGTTGTAGAGAATACGGAGACTGGTACGTTCACACATTATAAAAATGAAAATGAAATTCCCGCTGATAAAACAAAACTACGCATTTGGAAGAAGATGGAGCGCAACAAAATTCCAGATGAGCCAGGTATGTAGGCTTCAAAGAAACATTTCGAGTAACATTTCAACTAGCAGTCATTTTTTATCACCGCTGGGAGTAGGTGACAGGGCCGTCCAGAGGCCGGGCCGGGCTCAAGGGCCAAGGGAACCATGGCAGCCACGGCTGTAAAGAAAGTGAAAACCTTAATGTCCCCTTCAAGTGTTCGAGTTGGACAGAGGATGATGTGCAGTGCCAAACAGTTTTGAGAACAGGTCTTTCATTAATGGCAGAGATAACGGATGTGTACCTAAATGTTTTTTAATTTGACGATACAATTTGCACTGATATGATCTGATCTGTTTGACTTGATTGACTTAATTTAATTTTCCAAGTTTCTTAAGAATCGATAAATATAAATATAGGTAAGCATGCTTGATAATTAAATCAGGAGGCTTCATATATACATTATACATTATATACATTATAAGTCTGTTACCCATTTGTCTTGAATATTTTTGCGAATTTTTAGTCTTTAAAGATTGCCAAGATGCTTACAACAAAGGACACAGAAGCGATGGAATTTTCACAATCAATATTACAGGGATCGGCCTATCAAAAGTCCGTTGCGATATGACAACAGGAAACCGTAGCTGGATTGTTTTCCAACGTCGAGTTGATGCCACAGTTGATTTCTATTGCAACTGGACTGATTACAAAGATGGATTTGGTGATCTTAAAGGTAACTTTTGGATGGGGTTGGAGAAACTTCATAAGCTTGCAGCACCTGGTAAAGGAGCCAAACTGCGTGTTGATTTGAAGTTCAAGGACTCTCCTGGCGAAGCCAAGTATGCTTAGTATAATCTATTTGAGATCCGGGATGAGTCAGATGGATACAGATTGATTATTGGTGGCTATACAGGAAATGCTGGAGATCGTTTGACTTATCATAATAACATGAGGTTTTCAACAAAGGATCGTGATCAAGATCTGTATTCAGGTAACTGTGCAACGTACCTTGCAGGTGCATGGTGGTACAATGCATGTCATCATAGTAACTTAAATGGATTGTATGAATTTAAATCTGGTCAAAATATGAATTGGGGTGTTGTATGTATTTTCACAGAGATGAAAATAAAATACTAATGTAGTGTTTTCAATGCAGGACAGATGTGGCAGCTAAAACTGGTATCTAAAACATTGAAATCAGGTTGATATCAGGTTTAAATTTTAGAAAAAAGGAGAAACATAATGATGCTTAAGATTTTGTCCTATTGAAATGATTTTGATTTGTGGAATGTTGTATGCAAGAGGCAATGAGTTGTTGAAGCAAAGCATACTCAAATCTTGGGCTTTTTGTCGGAAAAACATGAATTCATGCTGCTGACGATGACGTCAGAATGTTGATGACGTAGTTTCAGAGAATTGATGACGTATTGGTGCAAAATTGATGTTGACCGCCATTTTCCTGCTACATCCTGTATATCACAACTGATGTTGGCTTTGATAACAGGTCAACAATTCAGCCAAAATTAAGACAAGTGAAATGATTATGGGTCTTCATCAATCGCAGTATTCCTTCAAATTATCATACTCTCTTTTTTCTCTGTTTTTCATAGACCCATTTGTCTACTTTATCGACCCTGAGAGCTATCATTTTTCTGCATACATTTTAATTTTAGAATGGTCAAATTGCGAACATTGATTTAGTTTCAGAAACGGATTCAAGTAGTGCTTGAGCACAAATTGAAGTCAAAGCATATTTTTATAAAAGTTTTGCACAACGACTGCATGTATTATAGTTTGTAGCTGAATGCGTTAATGTTTAATGCCACTGGATACTCATTGCCTTTTGATTCCTGTTGTTCTGTTCCTGTACTGTTTCTTAAAGTAGTTAAAGCGCATAGTACCCTGTGATATGTTTTTAAGTTTATATATGCACATAAAGTAATTCTTAGCATATTATGAAATAAAGTTGGATTTGATCATGTATTTACCATTATGTAATTGTTGAGTATAATAAAATCTTAAAATGTATTTATTACTAATGAGCACGTGACCGAGACTTTTAGTATTGAAAATCTTTCGCATCTTTTAAGCATGCGCAACTTTCCGCAGTATCGATTTCATATCTCACCGTCTATCCCCCTCCCCACTAAAAAAACAAGATTTTCTTGCAAGATTCAAGCGCCTGAAATTTCTTAGATTTCTAATTATTCTTTCTTCCAACTCAAAACCTTTCGACATTTAATCCTAAGAAATTTTTAAAGGCAGGAAAGGAAGCAGGAACTGTAATAAATTTGTCGATACGAAAGACTGATAAGAAAAGCCTGTTCGCAGTCCTGATGGTAGAAAAAATGAAATAATCATATACCATGTGTGGCAGCTGCTGTCTCTAGTTGGATCAAAAAAAGCAAAAGTGGCAATGAACTGATTTCCTTGGGTGTAAAATTTTTATTCTAAGCATTCGATAATTAATTCAAACATAAGTCAGGTATGAAATGGTACTAACAGTCTCCTTTTCAGGCATCCAAGAGGTACACCATTCAACGGCAACCCTAGTCAATAGATGACCTGAATTTAGGTACTGTCGTTGAAGAATTGGAACTTTAGACTTGAATATCCAAGTTTTTAGATAGCATGGAATATGCGTGTGAATTCTGGAAAATTTTACTAGTACAATGGGCCATTGGTGGAGCCACGGAAGTGCATGAGGGAGAGAGGGGTTATCATCCCCTAATTTTTCAAAGAAATGGTAATTAGATTCGTGAAATAAAGTTTTGCAAATTGATTACAAAAAAGATTTGATCTTTCTTAACTTTTCTAAAACAGTGTCATTGTGTTTAAGAAGGAATTTTGCAAAATCTGAAGGTCGTGGCTGGACCCCTTATCGCTTCTTCCGCAACTTTGCAAAGGCTGGCGCCGCTGCCATTGGGAAGATAAGAACGTTCTCGCTCGTGCTCATCGGTCCAAGATTTCGGGTTCTTGATGAGATGAGAAAAGAGATGAACTTACATATAAATGCTGATTATTAATAGATGAGATATCAAATTGTAAACGATTTTAATGAAGTTTTGCCTCTTTGAATAAAAGAAGCTGCAGGTGCATTCAATTCAACAAATTATCCCAATTTACTTCATTGAAGATTAAACTTTCATCAAAAGGCGAGCTCTACCTGTGTCGTTGATGTCGTTGATATTCAACTGGTGCCAAAATATGAGGCAATGTAATTCAATTCAGTTCAATT